>NAJN01000215.1:0-30502 GCA_005059845.1 Cryomyces minteri
ATGCTAACGCGCCTTCCCCCCCAGGCAACGCCTACGGCATCTTCTTCCCCACGCTCGCCTCCCACGGCATCGAAGTCCTCTCCTTCGACCAGCGCGGCTGGGGCCGCTCCGTCCACACGCCGGCCCAGCGCGGTCTCAGCGGCCCGACGAGTCGCGTGCTCGCCGACATAACCTCCTTCCTGCGCAGCGTCGCCCCGACATCGACCTCCGCTCCAGCCGCGCCGCTGTTCCTGATGGGCCACTCGATGGGCGGCGCCGAAGTGCTGACGTACGCCGCGCAGGGCGCGCCAGAGCTGCGCGCCCGGCTCCGCGGCGTCCTGGCCGAATCGCCCTTTGTCGCCCTGCACCCGGCCACGCGGCCCTTCCGCGCGACGGTGCTCGCGGGCCGGCTAGTGGGCAAGCTGCTGCCGCACGCGCAGCTGGTGCAGCGGCTCGAGCCCGCGCTGCTGTCGCGCGACGTGGCGGTGCAGCGGGCCTTCGTCGACGACCCGCTGTGCCACGACACGGGCACGCTGGAGGGCTTGGCGGGGATGCTGCAGCGCGGCGAGGACTTGGAGAGGGGCCGGGTGCGGGTGCGCGGGGACGCGGGCGAGGGCGGCGAGGCGCGCCTGTGGATCGCGCACGGCACGGCGGACGGGGTGTGCAGTTTCGAGGCGAGCAGGGCGTTCTGCGCCGGGTTGGAGGTTGCGGACAAGGAGTTCAAGGCGTACGACGGCTGGTTCCACAAGCGTGAGTTTTTGCTTCTTCCCCCTCCTTACCACGCCCTACTATGAGAGTCTTCGCCGTAGCTGACGGGAGTGAATCCGAAGTGCACGCGGAGCCAGGCGAGGACAAAGTCACGTTCGCGACCGACGTCGCCGCGTGGGTGCTCGCACGCTCCGGCCCGCTCGAGTCGAAGCCGAAGCTCTGAGACGAGGCTCGCCTCTCTCGCCTCGGAATTTTCGGGGCGCGGGTAGACTGGCGTTTTGGACGATATCCCTCGCCGAAGTCGCGGAACGCCATGCCCCGTTGTCGGTCGCTGCAGCACGCCAGAGCCGGGTGTCACCCCTCCCGAAACAGCAGATGGCGCGGAATGGCTTGCTGACGAACGAGCTGGGAAGGCAAACGGTGGAGCCGACCCTTTCATCGGCCTGCTTTTTTCCGTCGTCCGGCTGTGCTGGAGCTGCAGGACGGCGAGGTGGGCTATGTGTGGGTGCTTGGATTGTCGAATTCTTCAGGGGCTCTTCGCTTGGAGCTTGGAAGGACGGGCGGCGGTGTGGAGAGTTGCAGGCGCAGACAGTCCAGTCAGAGGGGGTAGGGGGGACTGGAAGTATCGCAGCTCCCCTACATAAACCGAACAGAGAAAACTGTCTCCGTCGCCCCGGTTCCCTAGCCACGTCTCCGGCTGACCTCAAATAGTGGAAGTGATGCTGATGCTCTTGGGAGGGACAGAGCCCCAATCGGGTAGCCGGCGTGCCAGATGGGGGTGGGAATCACAGCACACATGACGCGACGCTTCGTGATTAGATGGGTGACTGGGCAACGGCGGGTATGTATGGTGCGTGTCAAACAACTAGGGCTAAAGGTCGTTGACCACCGCTCGCGCGCCCGCGGTCCCTCCCGTACACAGCCATCCGTGCAAGGTGCGAAACCCAGTCCTACTCGTCCTCCACAGCGGTGGTTCCGGAAACGCTCGGCGCCGCAGCCATGTCCTCGCCCTCCCTGCCCGCCTCGGTGCTCTCGCTCTGCCGTCCCGCCTCGGGATCCGACGGCTGGGATGGCGGGTCGGGCGCTGCGGTGACGCCGGCCGGCATCTTGGGCGCGCCGAAGGGGACGCCGTCCTCTTCGGCGTCGAGCTGCATGAGGAAGGTTTCCCAGAGTTCGATGAGCTGTGTGGCGGGAGAGGTTAGCCGCATTCGAAGTTTTTCGCTCTGGGGTTTGTTTGGGCGTGTCGAAGCACGGAGACGACAGAGAACGATGAGGGACAACATGGAGGTGAAAAGAGTGGTGAGGATGACACACCTCCTTCTGCGCTTCAACGGCACTCTCCAAGAAAGTCTCGACGCCGGACTTGAAGTCTTCGACCTTCTCCTTCTCGAACCTCTCGAGCTCGTTCCTCATCGACCGCCCCATGTCCTCGAAAAGCAACCTGCTAGCGTACACTTTCCTCTCCGCATCGCTCACATCCGCGTTCATTTGATTCAGCCTGTCCTGCTGACTTCTGCCCTGCCGGAGCAGCTTATCCTGGGTGCTCTTCCTCTTCGCCAACTCGCTCTCCGCCGCATGCCAGGAGTGGTACGCTTTCTGGCGTTGGGTAAAGGCCAGCTTGACCGAGCCGATGAGGCGGATGTACTCGTCGATGACAACGCCAAGGGTGAGCACGTCTTGTTGGGCTTGGCGGTCGTAGAGGTCGCGGATGCGGAGCTGGAGGTCGCTTAGTCCCTCGAGCGGCCCAGACAGAGTTGGCGACAACTCGACGGCACTCAACGCACTCAAGCTGGCGGAGAAGTCGGAGCAAGCGGCAGCGAGTCCACGGCGCTGCGCCACGACTGTATCTGTGCTTTTTAGAAGAGCCTTGAGCTGTGTTTCTAGTGCGTCGAGATAGAGACGACGGTCGTGGAACCACTGCACGTGCGTCAGTTGTTGTGCTTCCAATGCGAAACGGAGTTTAGGAATGACAAAGATGTGACCAATGGTCAGGTCGCTTCTTGTCGGTAGACGAGACATACGTCGTCGTGTTCAACGAACTTCCCGCCGCCTCCTACGGACAACCCAATGGAGCCGAACATGCCCTTGCTCTCCCCTAGTCCAGGATCCTTCCGTTCCTTGTGCTTGACATCCACATTAAACGCTTCGCTTTCGAGGAACAGCTTGAGATCGCTATCATGCTGTAGTATCGGATGTGCAGCTGTCTTGTTCAACATCCTCTCCAGCGCGCTTCTCCGCGACTCAACAAAGTTCGTATCGAACCTCCCCACTGCTTGTTTCTCTGGAGGTGGTGGAATGATAACGCCCGGGTTGTTGCTGTGTAGCTGGTTGTATAGCCAAAGGAAGTCCCGGTACCGACGCGCAACGCTGAACTCAGGTGTGCGGTAGGCCTTGGACGATGTTTTGGTCCTGACCTGATAGACAGTGTGACTCGACGTCAGGTCTCCAACCTTATGCGGATCTCCGACAATGATTTCAAACGAAGGTTTGGCAGCCTGTTCGACGCTCATGGACGGTTGTGTCTGTCTAGGTCGCGTAGCCACCTCACTGTTCGATGGTTGGACTGGCGGTGCATATCTTGGCCTTGGGGACGTCTGATCAACGTCTTCATCCAGATTGACCGATTGCATCAAGTTCCGCACGGAGGACTGTGATGATGCAGTTGCAGGGGCATCTCGTAGAGCCGGCTGACTTCGTTGCGTCGTCTGCTCTTTGCGTGGTGGTGCAGGCGCCTGTTCAGGTTGCGACTCCGCTGCTCCTAAGGGACCCAGTGGGTCTTCGACGGCCTCAAGCCGAGTTGCGCTGGGTTGCATGCCATATCGTCGGGGTGTTCGTGACGCGCGGCCGGCTGGAGATTTATGGGCAGTCGAAGTAAACGCGGAGAGAGTAGGGGGGTCTTGTGGTTGCGTGGTGGAAGAGGCGTCTTCAGAAGGTTGAGCAGCCGGTTTGGTCTCCGGGGTGGTATCTTCCTCACCTTGCGCTGTGGTGTCCTCTTCATCGCCGGTCTTCTTGAGATTGGAGTCGGAGTGGGACCGTGAGGGAACATCTGACAGAACAAGCTGTGTGAGCGTGGTTCGATCAAGAAACCAACATGTTAGGAAGGACACTCACCACCCCAGGGTGAACCTCCTTCGTCGTCAAGATTCATGGTGTGTTGATAGAGAGTATAGTGAACGCGCGACCGGCCCGCGGAACCAGAAGTTGCATTGACATTAAGGTTGTCCCACGGGTTGTTTGCTTCCGAAGTTTCCGTGAGGTTGTCGATATTGGGACTAGAGCACTGGGAAGGCATCGGCGTCTGTGTCCTGTTCTCAACCTCAACCTCTTCTACGGCGATTGTGGGAGGCTTCAGGCAGTTGCCGTCCATGGTGCCTGGTGAGTGGTGCAAGTCAGCTGAAGTGGAAAGAACGGGCACGCCGTGACGATACAGATTTTCCATCAATGCTTCACATATGCCACCCCTGAACGTGTTGTTGCAACACCCTCCTGCCAGCGACGTCGCTGAGTGTGGGTATGCTATGCACAGTGAACGCGAAAAGATGTGGGAATGCTGTTGAGAGAAGAAGGTAGGGAAACGCCATACATCCAGTTCTAGCGCGTCCTTGTTCAGAACCACTCGATGTCCCTTCTCATGGAAGCAATTGTCGTGAAGCGATTGTCAAGACCGTGTTCCAGCATGACACCCTCTGAGACCTTTTCCGTAGGCCGTCAGTTTGTTGTCAGCCGATGCATACTTACAAATCAGTGGAGGGGCTTCGCTTGTCCTGACCTGTCATGAGATGACAGAAGAACCACGGTATGCTTGAGAGGCCACTGCGCCATGATCCATGCGGGGAGGGCATAAGACGGTCTCTTCAGGACGTCTACTTCACTTGGATCTTCAAAGATAGAAGACAGTCGACGTAGACTATCTTGTCTGGTTGATTGCATTGTGTCACATCCGCTTACCCATTCTGAAAAATCGAGGAGCAGAAGTCTCAGTATCCAGACATCAGCAATTGCGGTAGGGATAGGATATGTGTCTGTGCATTCATTCCATCTTCAACAACCAGTGGTGTAGTGCAGCGGTAACAGCTTTCGAGAGCGCTCCTTGTCTAGCTTACATTTCGGTGTAAACGCTAGGACATCCGTTCGGCTGTCTGTTATCAAAGCCGCCCACTGTTTGGTTTTGCCCCTTACTATTCAGGTCGCAAAGTTCAACTCCCACCACCGCCTCATTGTTTTGCTTTCCATTGACTTTCCATTGACTGTCTGGATTTTCCCTTGTCAGGCCTCGGGGTTCAATTCCGATAGCTGTATTTTTCTTTTGCTTTCTATTCACATGCACTGAAGGGAGGACGGGTCTACAGACGCACTGGAGCCCTTCGTGTGGGGCTTAAAGGACTCCAGGCCACGGGGGAGCACAATCTAACTGTGACGATAGGGGCGTGTATTCAGCGGAAAGCTCAGATCTCGGGCAAGCAAGAGGAAACATGAGCTCGAAGAGGGACGTAGTCCGAATCGAGCGGTGGATGGAAGGCAACCTCCGCGGGCTAGAACTATCTTGTTTGAGGGGTTGTTTGATTCTATATGAGCTTTCAGAGATTAGAATAGCACGTTTGCGCTTGGTCCTGTGGCTTTGACACTTCTTCGCCCACTTCGGTCTCTTCACGTTCTCCGAGGTTTTCCCTCTACAGCTACAGATCTCTGTCTTCGGCCACGTCCTCACCTCCCAGATGGAAAGCCGAGCAAGGATCCGGACGTTTCCTACGACTCTCCTTGGCGTCTACCTCATCCCGCCGATCCTCAGAACAGTTCTGAGCCAGATGGTTATTCGCCTTTTCTGCCAGGGTACCCCCCCTCCACCATGCATCCATTGTGTTGGGCCATCTGCGAAAAGACAAGAGTGTACTTGGCCTGGCTCGTCTCCTGACTGAACAGCCGTGTCTGACCCCCCACCTTCGCTCAGTCGCGAACATTGCTCACCCCTTGAAACACGAAAAAGCTGTGCAAGCACCTTCTGGACGGCGGCCCTTTGCTCCAACAACGGCTGCTTGCTCGCAGTCTGCGGACTGGGTTACCTTGCAAGCCATCAGCACATGCTCGCTCCCAATGCACACACCACACGCAGAGGAGTTCGGACGCCCAGACATGCGATACAAGCGTTGCGCATCGTTCACGGAACAACCGAGCAAAGAGTTCGGCCAAAGAAGTAAGGCGCGAGTCAAAGTCTTCTTTGACAACAACAATGTCCGTGGAAACTCAGCCAATTATGTATGCAGCATCGGCTTTCCCACGCGCCGCGCAATGAGTAACAGACAGCAAGCACACCCCTAGTATGCACTCGCCTTCCTGAGATGCAGACGTGTTGTCCAGAGCTCGCCCGTCTCCGAAAGCGCCCAGCAACACCCAGCGCCGGGCACGATGCCGATCAAAGGATCCTGACGCATACGCTCCTAGCGAACGCTCGTAGCAAGCAGGCAAGCAAGCGCGCTCACTGGCCAACAACCCCGGCCGCTCTATCATGCAGCATCTCTTCCCTGGTAGTGGCAGAGGCGCAAACAACACGCGAGGTCACCGTATAGTGCCCCACTCCCTGACGACGCCGCCTCCGCCTCTGGCACTACTACCACCCACGCCCACGCCCTCCCCGTCCTCCTTCCGCCGCTTGAACGCATTCCAGAACCTGAGCGTCTCGTCGCCAGCACCCGTCACGATAACGTCCCCCTCGGGGCTCATGGCCAGGTACAGCACGCGGTACGTGTGGCCGGTGAGGGAGACGACCTCCTCGAGCGGCGGGCCGGCCAAGGCGGCAGCGGGCTTCGTCCCACCCCGGTACTTCCACACCACGATTGCGTTCTGCGAGTAGCCGTGCGTCGAGACGAGCTCGTTAGTATTGAGCGACCATAGCAGGTTGCATACTTGGCTGCCCGTGTCGTAGGAGCTCAGCAGGTGCGGGTTCGGCGGCGCGGAGGGGCGCTCCGTCTCGTACGCACCGTTGTTGTCGGCGAAGCCGGTAAAGGACGGTTCGCCGTAGGTGTAGGTCGGGTGTGGGCTGGCGATGGCGGTCGGTGTCGCGGCGGCGATGGTGTTCCAGAACTTGATGGCGCGGTCCGCTGTTCCGCCACCAGAGGCGAGCAGACCGCGCTGGTGCGGACTCCACGCGATGGCCTTGACGGCGGCTTTGTGGCCGCCCTCCTGCTCGCCCCACTTGAAGAGGGCGCGCTCGCCGACGCCGTCCCACACCATGACCTTGTTGTCGTTGCCGCCGCTGGCCAGCATGCCGTTTGCGCCGACGTCGGCGTTCCAGCGCAGCCCGCACACTTCTTGCTTGTGACCGACGAGCTTGGACAGGTACTGCGAGGGAGAGCGCACGTCGCGGTGGAGGATGGAGCGGTCGCGCGAGCCGGAGGTGAGGATATGTGCGTTCCAGGCCAGGCTGCCGATGCGCGCGCTGTGGCCAGTCATAAGACGTAAGCGGCGGGATGTGACGGTGTCGTAGATGAGGAGGAGGCCTCGGGAGGTTCCAATTGCTAGGTGAGTGCCCTGTCAAGTAAGCGGTCAGCTAGCGCCATCAAGACCGACTGCCGTTGAAGATGGCCCTGGCAATTTACCCGTTGAATCCATCCCACACTCGTCACCGTCTCGCCCTCTAGTTCGCATAACCTAACCACTTTCCCACTGCCACTGTTCCAGAGATAGACGCAGCTGCCGAGACCAACGGCCAGTACGCCGCTACTGCCCCAATCAACCAGATTGAGATAGAAATCGTCTGCCAAATCCGGCGCATCAAGTACCTTGTACGGTACTTTACTCACCGCCCTCGGCGTTTTTCGTGGGGAGAGGAGCATTGTCTGGGACGAATATTTTACGGGCGACAAGCTGTAGATCTCTGATCGTGCATTCATGTTGATATGCCGCGATTGCGATCTGGGCGTGTGTGAAGGTGTTGGTTGATGGTGATGAGGCGCGGCGTAGGAGAATAGGTTTTTGTGCGGTGTTGAAGGCGTGAGTGCCGGTGCTGGTATGGCGGATGCGGTAGGTGGGGTTCTTCGGCGACCTGAGCCTGTGTCATAGCTTGTTGATGATAGGTGTTGGGGTATTGTTTGAGGAATTGAAGAGTCGAACATCTCGGATCGGAGTAGAGAGGAGTACGTGCGGTTGGCTTCCTCGGCTGGCAAATATCAGACAAGAGCAAAGTGAAGTTTTTGGATAGAAGACTCGTGACTCACTGCGCTGGAAATGTAGCTCATTGTGGGGTGGTCGTTTTGTCGCTCTCGACGGGGTTGCTGGTGAACCATCTTCATGCAGCAAGTTGTAGCTGGCTTGTAGATCCTGACCAGATCGATTGGGTATAAATCTGTGCACCGCTTTTCAGCATCGCCTTGTTTCGCAGTTTGTTCACCAAAAATCTTCGATCCATTCCTCTTCGTCTGCGGAGTCAAATCTCACTGACCTATCACCATATATCCTCTGCCTCTTTCGACTGGGACTACCGCCAGGCGTGTGTTCTCTTTGCCTTCCCGCCTGCTCGAAATGTTCCAGTGCCTTGCTCAGCTGATCAGGATCCACAGGTTCCGACCCTCTGTCGTCTCCTCTGCTGCCGTTCCCAGAGCCATTCGATTTATCCGTCAAGAGAGGTCGTTTACTGGTGGCTGTCGGTGGAGTTTTTGTCCCGGGCGGCGATATTAGGGTAGGTGTGTGTACTTTGGATGAGGTGACTGAGTCTCGTCGCTCTGCGAACGCCGCCAAACCGGTTATTACCCCCTCCCGCATCTTGGGGCGCTTAGAGAAGTGAAGGCCAGGTCGTTGGCACTGAGGTTGGTGGCGACCGGAGAAGATGGTGCCTTCGCTCGATTGCAGGGCTCGAAGTAGAAGTGAAGTAGTTTGCGGTGTTCGTCTGGGTAGTCGGCCTCGCTATGTGACGCTCTTTCTGCCGTCCAAGCACCCCTTGCTCGATGCGACAGAACCCTCAGTGACCCGGAAATCCGCGCTCTTTCGGTACCTTCAATCTCTGTTTGCGCGCATTGCGATCTGTCGTTTGTAGGCTTGGTCTTCAGGGTCTGTAGAGGTGGGGTCCTTGGGCGGTGGTGATGATTGCGGTGGAATGTTGTCGATGATCGCCCGTTCCTGGTCGCTTCAGGATGCGGCTCTTTGGCGCTAACGACAAGCGGGGGGGGGGGCGCTAACCCTAGGGCGACTTCACCTAGCAACGACAACAACAGCTCAATTGAACAGACAATTGAACAGACAATTGCACAGTGAGGTCAATTTCGGCAGCCTGAAGGGAGAGGAGGTGCTTTGTTGCTTTGGTCGCATCTCAGGGTCGGGTGTTCCTGGACGGGAGCCTCCACTATGAGAGAGAGACACGCGCTAGGCCGTGGATGACAGTCGTAGACGACAACAACAGACATGGCCAAAACATGCTGCCGACCGTGTCTCGGGGCCCTGTCGTCCCCCAGTCTCCCCATACCACACCTCTCTCGCGGAGGTGCTTGCGCTCTTCGGGGACGCGATGAAACAAAACATGCAACCGGAAAGGCGTTGATTGGCGTCAGCATCAGCGTTTGGAAGGGAGCTATGACCCTTGTGGAAGCGGCATCCGCTCAGCGAAGCGCCGATGACATCCCATCACCGCTGGACGCCGCCCGCTACCCTTCGCTACAACACGCGCAGGAACTCCATGCCCAGTATCTTGACGTCTGCCCGCGACATAGCCTCATCAGTGTGCTGTAGTGCGAGAGCGATCCCCACGTTCTCCTTCCAAACAGCTGCGTCCGTAGTCACTACACGACAAGTCCGCTGCAACCAAACCATGGCTCCATCCAAGCCTTCACTGAAGAGCGCCGAGGACTTTCTGTCGTTCGTCAACGCTTCTCCGACTCGTGGGTAGACCGATTGTTGCAACAGGAGCTTGCATCTCTGACCTGGTTAGCATTTCATGCCGTTCAAAATGCCAAACAGCGCCTTGAGGCAGCTGGCTTCGAGCAGATCAAGGTACTACGGTAGAGTCGATATCTTGGTATGCTGTTCCGCCTGACACATGAACGTCAGGAACGCGATGCTTGGTCCTCGATTCTGCATCCTGGTGGGAAGTACTACATGACCCGCAACACCTCGACAATCTGCGCTTTCGCCATCGGCGCGAAATGGAAGTCTGGTAACCCGATTGCCATGATTGGTGCACACACCGATTCTCCATGTCTTCGTATCAAGCCGGTCTCGAAGAAACAGTCGGACGGCTTCTTGCAGGTAGGTGTCGAGACGTACGGCGGAGGGCTGTGGCACACGTGGTTCGACCGTGATCTCAGCATAGCTGGACGAGCCATGTGTAAGATGGACGATGGCAGTTTCGTGCAGAAGCTGGTCAAGATTGACCGGCCGATCATGAGGATACCGACACTGGCAATCCATTTCGGTCGACAAGACAGCTTTGAGTTCAATAAAGAAACACAGCTATACCCTATCGCCGGCCTTGTAGCAGCAGAACTAAACCGTCAGGGTAAGGCCCCGGGCGATGTCAAGAAAGACAACGAGGAGAGAGAGGGTTCCGAGAGCAACTTTCACCCACTGAAAACGCCGACCGAAAGGCATCACCCATACATTGTGGAGACGATCGCAGACGACGCAGGCGTCTCCGCTGCTCAAATCGTCGACTTTGAGATGGTGCTCTACGACACCCAAAAGTCCTGTCTCGGTGGCTTGAACAACGAACTCATCTTCTCCGCTCGCTTGGACAACCTGATGATGAGCTACTGCAGCACCATGGGCATCATCTCTTCACTCGAAGATCCC
The DNA here is from genome assembly GCA_005059845.1 of Cryomyces minteri. Classification (NCBI taxonomy): domain Eukaryota; kingdom Fungi; phylum Ascomycota; class Dothideomycetes; genus Cryomyces; species Cryomyces minteri. Next base: position 10,462 of record NAJN01000215.1, read on the forward strand.
CAAGCCCTCGACAACGAGTCCAGCATCCGGCTAATCTCCCTCTTCGACCATGAGGAGATCGGCTCCCAGACCGCCCAGGGCGCCGACTCGAACCTCCTCCCCGCAGTCATCCGCCGCCTCTCCGTCCTGCCATCCGCAGAGTCTTCGTCATCGGACTCGGACGCCTCGTACGAGAAAGTGCACGCAGACGCCGACACAGTAACGGCCTACGAGCAGACCCTGTCAACGTCTTTCCTGATATCAGCAGACATGGCCCACTCAGTGCATCCCAACTACCCGGCCAAATACGACTCTGAGCACCGCCCCGAGATGAACGGCGGCACCGTCGTCAAGATTAACGCGAACGCGCGCTACGCCACAAACTCGCCCGGCATCGTGCTGCTGCAGGAGATGGCGCGCCGTGCCAAGAAGGCCTCTTACGTCGCCCGCGCGGAGCTGGCCATGGCCGCGACGGGCGTGCCGCTGCAGCTGTTCGTCGTCCGGAACGACTGTCCCTGCGGCAGCACCATCGGGCCCATGCTGAGCGCGGCGTTGGGCGCCCGGACGCTGGATCTGGGGAACCCGCAGCTGAGCATGCATAGCATCCGAGAGACGGGCGGAGCGCACGATGTGGAACACGCGGTCAATCTGTTTGAGAGCTTCTTCCTGCACTACTCGGAGATGGGGAACAAGATCTTAGTGGACTGATCGCCGGTGAGGTGAGGAAACGTATCGTCCTCTCAAAAGCGGTAGAGAGAGAGAGAGAGCGGGAGAGGGAGAGAGAGCATGGACTCTGTGGAGGAGGGTTCCGGTCTGATGCGTTACGGCCTTTCTAGAGCATAGCAGCGAATGCTAGATGTACAAGTTAGCGGCTTACGTACTTCCCACCCCAAAAATTCCGTGTCACGCGTGTTGTTCTAGAGAAGTGCCCGCACTCTGAAGGCTCACACACTAATCATGGTAGCAGCCAACTGTGGTCCAAAAGCGCATAGAGGCTCGTGATGGCGGGAGGAGGCAGTGTGAGCACGGTTGAGGTCTTCATTCGAGAGAAGCTGGGTTCGGCAAGGCACTTTCTTCACTATTGCCCACTCTCCATACCACGTCGGGGTCGTGTACATAGACAGAGAAGTGACGCGCACCGCAGAAACGGGTGTGTATGAACAAGACTGTCTCCGGGAAAGTTCCAAACTCTTACGGCCAGCGAAAAGACGGAGCTATGTCGCGTGCAAAAAGAAAAGGCGTGAACGTAAGTCAAATCCAGGTCCTCCGTCGTCATCGCCAATGTTCCCTGGCGGGGCATTTCCGTGTCAACCATGTGCTTCGTAGCATCGGGCATGCGCCCGTCTCTCGTTCTTTCATTCAACCTAAGGCTATGCAATCGAGGCAGCCCATCTCTGCCGCCTTCGTCGAAAATGCGAAGGAACTTCGTGGCTTCGCTCGCTCGCTCGCTCGTAATACTCATCATCGTAAAGGTTGGTAATCGTGCTCGTCATTTCATAGGAACCTCCCCTTCATACTCGGTTGGTCTCAAACGGAGACGGTCCTCCTCATCGTAGCCGTGGGCTTCTGGGCGTAGGAGATCAGCAACCTGAAACTCGTGCCCCTCTTCTCGCACTCCCTCAACAGCGCCTCGTCGGCCCATATGCTGCCGCTCGCATTCCCATTGCGGGCAGTGGTCAGGACGCCGGTCTCGTGACACTGCGAGTACCACCACCGGCCCACCCTCGCGATCATCTTTGTGATGTTCTCGTCATTATTCCCGCCGCTCTGATCTTTCAGGAGATCTGCGAAACTTAGGTTGTTGTTCTTCTCGTCGTCATCGCCGTCACGAACACCAGTCGTGGCAGTGTCCACGTCAGGGCTTCCGGGAATTTGGCCTGCTACCGGGACGCCGACGACACAACGGTTCAGGTTCTCAAAGCCTCGTCTCCCAAGCATCTTCTGAACGTTGTCGCTCGCAGGCTTCAGCGAGACGTTGGGATCCATCTCCTGCATTCTCATCTTCAGACCCCGCACCGCTCTGCGCGCACGGTTGCCCATATTGAGCATATCCAGATCGAGGACGCTAACCTCAAGATAGCCGCCGGGGCGCAGGACACGCTTGCACTCGGACACTGCAGTTTGCAGGACAGCATCTGTACTGGCGAGCGGGAAGCGAAAGACTACTGCCGCGAAGAACCCGCGGGAGAAAGGAAAGGGCGCGGCAACGTTGGCGTGGTGAACGTAGCGATGGTTGGGCAAGGAGTGCCACACACTCTGATCCGCGATGGGGAGCGATGAGGGTTCATTAATATGGGTGAGTCCGAGGCTGTAGACAATGGCTTCGGGATAGGTAAGGGCACAGAAGTAGGACCAATCTGCACACAGGGTCAGTGAAACAGTCGAATCTGACACACGCAACGCATAGACCCGGTGTACGTACCCTTGCCAAGACCATCGACGACCAGGACCCGCTCCGCTTTGTTGCTCTTCACCTCCACATGGGCGGGACTGAACAGAACCCTGCCAAACGAAAGCCACTTGCTCGTCATCAGAGCGCCGAGTCTCAAATTTGCTATTGAGTCTCCGTCGTTGCCAGTCTCGATCTCTGCTATGTTCATCAGCTGCGTGTCGCGAAAGTAGGCCTGTGAGACCCCAAGTCCCGAGTTGTTTGTTGACGACCTCACACTACTAGCTTCGGGTACAGACGTCGATCTGGAGTGAGCGGACCCGGATGTTCGACGTAGCGACGGGTGTAGACTTGGTCGTACGGATTCAGAACTGATGCGCGTGACAGATGGCAAACTTTTTCTACTGCTTGTTCGCGCAGAGCCAAAGTCGTTGGGCTCACCGTCATTGTTGCGAGTCTCCATGACGGATGATGGAGGATTTGGCAGTGCTAGCGGCGGGAGCGAACTGGAACCGTACGAGGGTGCTCGAGTTATTGCAGGGACTGTGGATGATCGAGTTATCGAGGACAGATCTATAGATCGTGTGCTGGACTGTCTGGACAAGAGTGAGTCCGAGCGAGGCAGTGCACTGCTTTGGCGAACGTCGGATCTTTTGCTGGTCAAGTTGGCATAACGAGATGAAGCTTCAAGAGAAGGCCCAGCAGGCTTTAGTGTTTTCGCTGGCAGGACGTCATCGATCAGATCGTTGTACTCGTGCCAAATCTCATCTTCGGACAGAGGAGCACCGGCAGCAGGGACTATAGCGGTGGACGAGTTGCTCGAGTAGGACATGTCGGAGTTGTGACGCGGAGAGAACGATAGGAACTCCATGGACATTTCCGCATCGACTCCATCGAAACTGTTAGTAGCCTTGGGTTTAGTGTCGGCTTGCCGCACTGTCGAACTTTCGTCACTGTAAGATCGAGCTGCATCGGACGATGCTGTCGCGACAGAAGCCGGCTCAGACGGACTTGCGGCCTCCCTGATCGCCGTATACAGTGCGCCGGGAGGCTGGACGATAGGCCGTGGTTGCGCACGAGCGAATGGCCGTGAAAAGGAAACGTCAGGAAGCTTCCGGTCCCGATCCCTTTTGGACACTACTCGAGGAATCCTTCCGACAGGTGACAGTCTTGAACGAAGAGAAGACGTGACGAAAGCTCCGGGGGAATCTTGTCGCCTTAGATTGCTGGCTGGTGCAGACACATCGTGCATCGAAGGCTCACCCTGTGGTAGCAGGGCCTTGGGCGAAGAAGGTCGAGGCATATGAGTACGGGCCTTGTACCGAACAGATGCCGATGGCAGTACACTATTACGTCTACGCTCGTGAGGCCTGAGACTGGGGGCTTTTTCGGAGACTGACTCCTCTCCCGTGGCCACATCGTCGTCCCGCGATGTTTCGGTGTCCTGCATGATCCGCTCGAGATCTCCGAGGTCAACCCGTTCATCGGAGTCTAGCATCGCATAGTGTGCAATAGATCTTGATGGCGGTTGATGTGCAACCGTGACTCTTACATTGATTGTAGGATGCTCTGGTTTGATTTCGTGCTTTGGCGACTTCTGTGCGCGTTGGAAAAAGTTGAACATTTTCGAGGGCTTGGATCGAGGCTTTGTGTTCTTGCCTGGCATCTCCCAGTTGCCTTCCACACGTTCGTGAAACCCCTTGGTGGGCGTCGTGTAGGGTGGTGTTGGTCTGGTTGTGTCATCAATGCTCGAAGATGACAGAGGTGGTAGCCCATTGCCGTCCGTAGGCGTCAAGAGACGGAGCGGCTCCTTGTCATAGAATGATTGCGACCTATGCACAGACCTTCCGATCGCAAGAGTTGACGGCTGAACCGGAGTCGTCTTATCGCTTCTATCAAACGATCTTCCGCAGCTTTTCGCAGGCCTGATAGTGGCCAGTGACGAAGGTCCACGTCCTGGGGTTGCTGCAGGCAGTGACGTCGACATATCGGTGTCGTTACCCAGCGATGAGTTCGTTGAGAGTTTGTCGGGCAGGTTCATTTCATAGCATACGCTCGAACGATTTGGCAACAAACCAAGACCGTCACTGGCGTTGTAGCCACTACGCGTGATGGTAGGGTTGAATCCTTCGAGGTCGAGGCGATTTACGGTGAACTTGTCCTTTCTGTAAACGCTGCTGTCTCTTGTCGAAGAAGTCTCCAGCACCCTTTCAGTAGCGCTACCGGCGCTTGCGCATCGACCCAGGCTCTCAGCACTGATCGTGCTCACTTTTCGTCCCCTGAAAGGAAGTCTGCCGTATCCCTCATGACCGGTGCCAGCCATAGGGCCCTTCCTGGGCTTCTTCTCTGTCTTTTTCATTGACACGCTAGACTCCGTCTTGCCTTTACGTGTCAGAAAGCCAAATCGGGAAGTAGCTCTGCTTGGGCTAGCAGCGGTTCTTTGTAGAGCGCTTTTCTCATCGTCGCTAGGTGTGTCTGGTCTTCGGCCACTCGTGGTTGCATGTGTGAAGGTAGGCGGCGAGGATGTTGACTGTAAGCTTGGACTTGGTGACGGGTTGCGAGAAGACCCCCTGGAGCCGAATCCGAAGCGGGATCTGCATGACCCACCAGGAGACATTGCTGAAATCGGTGTTGTTACGGAGGGCTGTCGCTTGTGAAAGGTCGTATAGAGAAGTGGGAGGTTGCTCTGAATTATCGGCGAGGGCTCGCGCTGGTCCATCAAACTCGACGTGCCATCTCTGCTAGGCCTCACAGGACGTGCTGTGCATAGTTCGGATCTATCCGGCTTTGCCAACGGATCTACATTCAAATGTGCTAGTTCCGGTGGGATCTCTACCTGAGAGGTTGGTCGCGAAGACAGGGCTGTTTCTTTGATAGTCGCAGTATTTATCGAGCTCTCACTCACGGGAACTGGCTTTCGTTTTATTGAACGGTTGCGCAGGCTAACACTCGACGGAGGAGCTGGCAGCCGCTTCTCAAGTGACAAATGTTTACCACCACCGCTACTCCGTGCAACTGTTGACGTAGACGAGTCACGGAACAATGACGGAACCTGAGGCTCGAGCAGGGACATATGTTGGCCAGGGGTGGCTTCTTTACGAATCGCAAGAGGTCTGCTTTCACTCGGACTCGTCTGCCACGTTCTGGATCCCGGCTTGGATGACATGACCACCCCGGGTGAGTACGATGACATGGACGTTGGTGTAGATGTATGACTGAACACACCAGGAGACTCGGAGTATCGCGTGGAAGGGCTTCCTGGATGAGTGTATGGCAGCGCTGGTGGTGGCAGGTATCTCAACAATGAGGGTCCCTCTGGTACTGGCGGCGAGTAGTCTCCCTCAAGCGGTACTGGCGGGCTGGAAACAGGATTGGGAAGAGGCAGTGTGATACCTAGAACCATGCCTGGCATGCAGCTCTTTCCCAATTCTGACATATCTGCCAGAGTACGGTGGTCGTCAAATGAAGGTATATGGTCTTTCCGCCTCCTAGTTGGGTATCTGTCGATAGAAGAAGACTTTCTCCTGAGTGTGCTCATCTTTGGGCTATTGGAGGTTGAACCCCAATGTTCCGGTACGACAGAAGATATTCTGGGGCTTGCACTCACCCAGTTTTCGGCATGGCGGGCCGCCGGCGACCGTGGTATCGTTATAGTGGATGGCGGCCCATGATTCTGTAGTGTTGTAACTCTCAAGGATTCAGGCCCCAGCACCTCCGCCTTCGTCGTCTTCGGTGTTGTATGCGTCTGAGTACGGGACATCCTTGACCCTTCCAACACCACATTGTCATTGCCGACTCTCTTCCTTGCAAGTCTCGAGGCTTGCAACGTTGGGATACCACTTTGTGACAAGGCAGGAATGGTTGATTTGCTGGGCCGGCGCGTAGATAGTCCACGGTGCGTAGAGGATGGTGGGATCTCCTGTCGGCTCGAAGGGCTGAAGTGTGACATATGAGATGCCATTTCGGATGCCTGCGTCGTACGACTACGACATCCAGAACAGAAGTTCTTTGGCCAACGATTTTGCAGGGGCTCGAAAGCGAGGTCTTGGGCGTCATGAAGGCATGTCACAAGGACCCGTGCAATCTGTGCGCTTAACAGTCAGCAGCTGCGCTGTCGAGTTTCGTACTGCTGTATAGCTTTACCGACCTATGGGGTGCGGGACTGCAGCAGATGTGCTGATTCTCCAAAGAGCATCGATACGGACCCCAAGTCTCTGCGATCCTGACTCTTCGATGATCTGGCACTCGCTCGATCTAGAGGGACGTATAAGTAACGGATGCTGAAGGACAGTAAAGGACTCGATCCTCAAACGTGCAGCAGAGACCGTCAAGAAAATGGATCGAAGTATGTACACGTCGGCTCCTGTGAGTAGACACCTCTTTGAAGCAAGTGCTTGAAAGCGACTGAAAGATACTGAATCTGGTTCACCGTGAGGATCTTGTGCTGTGATGATGTTGCGAGTGGGGGAGCACGGCAGGCGTTGTGCAAATCTTGGTAGCGAGAGGTGCTTGCCGAAAGCCACGTTGAGATGATTCTCCTGCGTTCTAGTACTTTTGTCGAAAGCAAAAGACGGATCCGGACCGTTATGTACCGTTCTCGAGTATGTTCTTCGTTCGTTGTCAGAGTCGAGATATGTAGAAGAGAGCTAGGCACCGAATTGGTGTGTCTACAGTGGAAAGACCAGCAGGATCCGCATGCGAGGATCTCGGAGTTGCCTGTCAGCGCAGGCTGTGTCGGCAGTAGCTTGACGCTTCCATCCACTAAGCGCCTGGAGCCTCCGTGTTGCGCTGGATGGGTTATGCTCGAGGCATCGGAGAACGGCCGAGTTTGAAGCAAAATATAGCGCAGGTGTGACTATTGCAGCGTTCCGCGACCAGTGACGAGCGAGCTTTGTCAAGAATCAAGACTATTCGCACGTCCATGCAGGACTGCTTCAGGCGGAGGTGGACAACGGTCGTGCGCCGTGAACCCATACACTGGCTCCACGTCTAATCTTCATTTGTGCAAGCGGTGCGATGCTGCATGAAGCTGCAGGAGTCCGCCGAAGCGAAGGCGCATACTGTTCGTGTGCATCTGTACATGCGCTTCCGTATATAGAATTCTCTCAACGTATTCCGCGTAGGCCGCCATGACATGTAACACACTGGTCGGGGAGCTCGGTGGCGCAGCAGTGACCCATGCATTCTCGCCATGCCAAACCCAACGTTTTGCCTGAGGTATACGGAGAATTTGGAATCGGGCACTAAGATCCGTGCCGTTGTCTCACGGGACCGAGGCGCGAGCCATGAGGGTCGAGAAAATCGAGCAGGCAGGCCTTGCCGGATGTCACAACGTTCGCTAGATGCCTCGAATATCGATGTGTGCTTACCTAACATGCTGATTCGCTCCCACGCCCTCATGCTTTCCGCAAAAGCCTTCTATTAGGCCTTCCATTGCCTCTTCTCCGTCTGCTCGTGTCTCTCCCTGTGTCAAACGTCATCACAGTAGTCAACCGGAACTCTCCCTATCCGTGAGGAGCCAAGGTACGTAACACCGCGATGTCGAGAGTTGTCTTGGTCACATCGGCCTGCCCTAGCTGCAGCACCGCCGCGGCTCTTGAATCGTGCATTTGTGGCTGTGCTGAGGTCTTTCAGCGCGCCACCTGGCCAGCGCATCAGCGCCTTCTCTGCCAGCCAACGTCACTGTTCCTCCGCTCACGCAGCAGGCAACATCTCCCATGTTCGGCGACATATCGTAACAGCTCTTGCGACGTCCCCATCAGTAGTGCGCTAGACGTGCCGTCGAATGTTCGAGCTACGCGCCCAACACCATGGCACGAAAGCCACGTTTCTGGGGAGCAGGGATGTGTACACTACTATTGGCTGCGTGTCTTCAGGGATTTGGTAGTGTCACATGTGTCTTCAGTCATGTGATGGCGGAGGGTGAGATGCAATTATCCACAACTGGGTGTCTGGGTGTGTTCGGTATCCACATCGATACTAGCAGCAAGAAACGATATCGTGAAATTCCAGGTCCGAGACGAGGACAGCCCGCAGTTCCACAGACGGGACCACTACAGTCTCGCCGTGGTAAGAGGACCAAATCTTGCATGATGACGAATCCCTCACCTAGGCAGTTTAACGCCTCACAAGTGATGAGACTGTATTTCTGCTCCACTAAGCACTCCGGATGTGCGCTCCGTAGCAGTACCTAACGTGTGTTTGAGCACCGCATAAGCATGTGTATATATAACAGTTACTCATGTTTCACATGGCCGCTTGCAAAAGGAAAAGAGGAGCTCTGTTATCAACCGACTTGAGTGTCGAAAAGTGACAATGCGTGACGACAGGTAGGGAGTCGCAAAGTGAGAAGACTCAACAGCAATCTACCGGATGCCCTAAGCCCGATCAAACGGAAAACCACAGTCCCACGATACCATGCTGTGCTAAGCTTCGATGAAAAGATGGACTGATTCATCTGCCTCTTAAACAGAGCCTGGATTCTGACAAAAAGGAGAACATGTCGTTCACTTCCCGTGACAAATGGCTTTAGTCTTGGGCACGAGAAAAGAAGAAAAGGAATGCAAGGGACAACAGTCAAATAATGCATGCAAGCTGCTAGTGCTCTAGCAGCACACTTTTGCTCCCTACTTAGCCCACACAAAAAGGTGCGTTGCGAATAGCAAGACGGCTCATTGAGAATGGTAGATGCATCTATGAGCTACTTGAATGAAGAGAACGATGTCGATTCGAGGCGCACTACGGGTTGTGAATTGTGGCGGTCAAATTGGCGAAAACTCACTTGCGTATGGGTGTGCCACCTGTATCAGAACATGTAGTATTTGGGCGCTTCGACTGCCTCGACTCACGATCAGTAAGGTAGTCGAGGCATGCGGAACTATGAGGTCCGATTGTTCCGGTAGCGCGTTTTGCTCGAGCTCCTCAGGGCTTCACCTCCTTGCGACGACAATGGGATCATGGAATAGACTTATCGTCAATACCACATTGTCGTCAACAACTTTGCCCATCATTTAAAGCAATCTGTCTTTGCCCTTCAACTCTCCTCGTTCATCTGCACGCCAGCGACCCGATTATCAGTTACACTCCCTTAGCGCCATAGCGCCAAACAATTCCATCGAGCTCGCATACCACTACACAGAACTCACCTCAAGCGCTTACTCAGCTCTTCCCCTTCGATCAGAGCACTGGACTTCGCAAAATCCCGCTCACCACTTGCCCACCATGTCCGACTACACCAAGCTCAAGAACGCTGAGCTTGAAACCCTCCTCAGAGAGCGCTCCCTCCCTCACACCGGCAAGAAAGCCGATCTTGTCGCGCGCCTCCAAGAGTCGGACTCCAAGAAGGCCTCAGCCGAGACACCCACCACCGCTGCAGCCTCTTCGACCGCACTTGCTCCAGCTGAGGACGAGATCGATTGGGATGACGATGACACCACGAAGGCCACAACCGCACCTGCAGCGGCCGCAGTGGCTGCTGGTGGTCTCGGCGAGGTCGGAGACCCACAAAAGGTGCCGAACCAAGTCGCAGACATCGATCCGGCGACCACTGAGGACTTGACTGTCCACCCGCCTGCCGACAACGAGCCTTCAGCTACACAGGCTAGCGGTGACGTAGGCGCCACAGCTAAGCCTGCCGAGACAGCAGAACCCGTGAAGGAGAAAACACCCGTCGACTTCACGTCGGGTCTCGCGACCACGACGCTAGACGAGGAGATCGAGAAGCGTCGCGCGCGTGCCAAGAAGTTCGGCATGGAGGAATCAGCCGATGATGCGCTCAAGGCTCTCGAGCGGGCTAAGAAGTTTGGCGGCACTAGTGAAGTGCCGAAGGGGTTGAATGAGGCACTGCCTGAGAGGAAAGAGAGGAAGCGTGGTCGAGGCGGAGACGATGGCGAGAAAGGTGGCAACAAGAGACAATCGCAGGGTCGATCTGGGGGTCGGCAGAGTGGGGGTCGTGACAGGCGGCCGAGCCCGCAGAAGGGCAGGAGTGGTGGGCCGGGATGGATGAGTGAGGCGGACAGAGCGAAGGCTGAGGCGAGGAAGGCCAAGTTTGCAACGGCTACTTGACCGTTACCCAGCTCTTAGGAAGCGCAACAGGTTCCAAGTGGGTTCTGTCTTCAATCTACCACGAAAGGGCAGCAGTGCAGGGCGCACCGTCAAATCTCTTCTTGACTAGTGGGCGTCGCGAGCAGAATCATTGTTCTAAAACGGTTTCCTGTTCTCCTAATCCCAGTTTCAGCAAGGTGTCGGCGTTCCAGGAGTCGCCGACTTATGCTGTCGATGTACAACATGGGGTTTTGAAGCATTCGTAGCGCAGTCGAAAGAGAAAACCTCAGTGGTCTAGCTAGAACCTCCCAACATCGAGAGAGAAAGAACAATCGAACCTTTACCACGAGCTTTCGAACCCCGGCTTCTCAGGTGTGCGAACAAGGCGGTGGAGTAAGTCCTTCCAGACGTTCCTCAACCCGCCTTTGTCTGCGCCTCCGATATCTTTCTCGCAACAGCATCATCTCTCATGTGACACCTGCTCTGCATAAACAGGAGCCGTTGATCGCAGATAGCCACCGAAGCTACGCTCTCACTTCGTCACCTAAGCGACTGTTCTCATACCAAGCTGAGACTCTTTGTAGGCGCGACATGCCAGCTGAGATAGGCGCAAGAAGTCGAGACTCAGAATACAGAAGCGCGTACCCATGACGGACTATGGCTTCTGAAGCTCCTAACTGTGCAGCACATGTGCCACTTTGGGAGTCGTAGCTGTGGTGCCAACCGTGTCGGAGAAGTTAGGTCATTGATGTGCATACGAAGTAGCTCGGCCGGTCATTTAGTGTGCTGCCTCCAAAAAGCACGCACGAAGAGAAGGATGAGACGCAGTGCATGCAGCGAAGTGAGACAAAAGAAGCGTGCGTTCAAGGGTCTTGAGAGAGGACATGAATTGTGTCGTCCACGTTTGCGCGTTCGTTTCTTGCATTTTACAAACTAAGTAAGGGCCTGCCGCCCCACCACATTTTCAAAGAGTCGCCAACGAGGGAATTTCGGCAGAGCACGGCTTGAAAGCAATTTTCTTCTCTCGGCCTTATCATAGCACCACTATTCCTTTCTTGCACCCCTGAAAGCACCAGGTTTGTAGGCCCCACCACTGGCACCTCCTCTTGAAGAGGGCAGTTGGTAGCGGCCAGAACCAGCTGTAGCCGGTGACTCGCTACGCTCACCATCAGCCCTAGTTTCAGGGCGAGGGCGACTGGGCTGCCACTTAGAAGTCGCATCTCTGTCTCTGCTGCCAGACTCTGCAGCGACTCTGGGTGAGGCATCGTCGCCATCCGTGCGACCGCGTGGAGCTGGAGAGACGCCACCCTGGGTTCTCAGGTGAGGAGGCACATAGCCAGTGCGCTTGGGCAATGCTGCCTCCTGGGTAGCGACACGCTCGTCTGTTGGTGGAGCGGCTGGCGGGGCGGCTGGCGGACCTTGAGATTCGGCCTGAGGAGCCTCGCCGTTTGCTTCGGCAGCTTTGCGAGCAGCTTCGCGTTCGCGCCAGGTGGGCTTGTTTCCTGCCAAGGCGAGACGGGGCGGGCCGCGGGAATCGCTGCTGTCAGGACGTTCTGGTGCAGCTGGACGCTCGAGTGGGCGACGCTCAGGAACAGCGCCTGCTCTCCTAGCCTTGGCTTTAGCTTCTGCTTCCTCTTCACGCTGGCGTTGTAGCGCTGCTACGCGATCGGCCTCCCTATAAGTTTGTTAGTACGTGAACTTTCTGAACGAATAGTGAACGGTAATACGTACTCTCGCTGCCTGGCCCTCTCTGCCTTCAGTTTCTCTAGTTTCTCCCTCTTCTCTTCCTCCTCTCTTGCCTTCTCCTCTTCCTCACGCACCCGCTGCTCCTCTTCCTCCCGGAGTCTTCTCTCTTCTTTCTCACGTTCGCGTTTCTCCCGAGCTTTGCGCTCACGGAAGTCTTTCTTTCGCTGTTCGATCTTCTGGTTGAGCTCACGCTCGGCAGCCTTACGACGTTTATCAAACTCAGCAGCACGCTGTTTCTCGACATTCTTCTTGAACTTTTCGTATGGCGTCACCAGCTTGCTGAGGCGATGCTTGAGCGCAACGTCCTCTCCATGCTTCTCTTCGGCGTCCCTGAGCGTCACTGCCTTTGCTTTCTCGTACGCTGCTAAGTCCTGCTCCCTCTGCCGTGCGAGATCCTCGGGCAAGTGCTTAATCTCCTCGCGTCTGAAGGCACGCTCGAGGTGGTCGATGCGCTTGCCTGTAACTCTGAGTCTCTCACCCAACTCATTCTTCTCCTTCTCAAGAGCGGCAAGCTTGAGGGCACGAATACGGCCAGAGTCGAGTTCGTTGATGTCAAGCTCGTCAAGATCCACACCCTTGATCCCCTGCTTCAGTTCCTTGATCTGCTTCTCAATCTCCTCTCGCTGAACACGCTGCTGTTCTGCTTTCAGACGCTTCTGTTCACGGTCACGCTGCTCTTCTGCCAGCCGCTGAATCTCAGCTTCCTGGAGTTGTTGGGCACGGAGACGCTTTCGAGTGGCCTCCTCCTTCTCCTTTGCAGCCAAAGCACTGGCTGCTGTCTGCTTTTTCTTTTCGATGACATCCTTCCGAGCCAGTGTCGCCAGATGCTCCTGCTCGGCACCAGCTTGGGCGCGAGCATAAGCGGCGGCTTTCGATTTTTGGCGATCCTCGTTGAAAGTGGGATCAACGTACTGACAAGTAATGAACAGGGACTTTGCTAAACGAGTGAGCTGAGAACGGACGATCTCTGCTGGTGTGCTCTGGAGACGCTGAACTGAGCTGGACTCGCTTTCGGCCGAGCCAGCGGCTGACCCAGAGTGAAGTGCTTTGGCAGCAGAGAAGACATCAGAGTCGAATGTAAGCACGCTAGTAGCATGGTCGATACGAATAGCCAAGTCGCCCTTCTTGCAACCATTCATGATGAACTTCTCAATCGTGTCGCTAGTAACTTGGAATGGATCTGGGAACTGAGCAAGCTCATGCACAAACTTGAGCTCAACAGACTCGTAGACCTGAGACAGTTGCTGGAAGAGACGAGTAAGAATGACTTGTTGCAGCGGTAAGACGTACTTCTCCATCTCAGGGTCAGATCCGATCTGGGTGAGGATCGGAGCAATCTTCTTGCAGATGGAGAGTGGATGGAAGTCGACTTCGAGGATATTATAGAGCTCACGAATTTCTGGCTTGGCCTTCTTGAGCAGGCCCTTGCTCAGAGCGTCCTTGAAAAGGATGGCACGAGTTGGTGCTTGAGACATGCCCAGTAGAATGGTGAGTTTCGAGTTCTTGTTCTTCCTGGCCTCGTCGATATCAACGAGCGCACCTCGAGAGCGTGAAGTGCTGATGACCGGGATGGAAAGCGCAGAGAGGAGGACAAATGATGCTGCTTTGGTCATGTACTCCTCTGACACATTCGGGTTGTCCTTCCGGGCACCCTGTCCTGATGTCACGGCTGCAGCAGACTGACGAAGGAGGTTGTAATAACGACTCCAAGCGGCAGCGTGGAAGAGGTAGTTCTCACTGACTAGGAAGATGCGGGTGAGTTTCTCGAAGTAATTGGCCATCATGCTATTCTTCGCTGGGCGCTTGCTCAGGTTGAGGAGTGTGTGGATATCTTCAACACTCTTGAAGGCTTCCTGCCAGAGTTCGAGCTCAACAGCAACGTTAAGCTGTTGGAAGCGTGTGTCCAGATGACGTTGTAGGGTTTCGGGATCGCTTAGGTTGATGGCGTGCATCTGTGAAGAGTATTTGGCGGCATTTGAAAGATGATTTCGTAGAAGTTCGCACAAACGCCTGAACTCGGTCTTTCGGACGTACTTTGAGCAGAACTGGAAAGCTTGGTGGGCAGTACTCTGGTAAGTGACCTCGAGTCTGGCGTTGTTCTTGAAAATATCTAGTACCGTGCGGTACGTCTCCCATAGGAATTTCAACCATGGTGTGACGATGGCTCTGTCCGTTCGGTCGCGAGACTGCTCTCCTGACACCGTCGACAGAAGGATCGATTCTGGTGTCTCGATGGCTTCGAGATCATCGACATTCTCAGTTGAAATGGTGTTCTCAAGGGACGATTGCACTTCGTCCGCCTTGGCTTGCGCTTCGGTAACTTTCTGCTCTGCGAGCTCAATGAACTTCTTGGAAACCAGCTGTACAGATCCAGTATAAGCTTTGATCCCGTCAATCTACGGAACCGAGTATGCATACCTCAATTGACTGAACATTCGTATTCTGAGAGAAGTTCTTGTAGTTGTACAGTCCCTCCTTTGCAAACTTTCCCTTCTTCAGGTCGACACATAGTTGTACATACAGAAGCATCACCGGCTCCAGCGCGGCGATGGAGTTGTTCCTGTTACGCTTGTTCGTCACATGTTCGTGGAGGATCTGCAGCGCGGCTTGTTGTGATCCAACGCCAAGGAGTTCTTGCGCCCTCTGTATACGGAGAGTTGTTAGTCACGGCGTGAGATTCGAACACAATCTCCGAGAGCTTCGTGAACTGCGAAGAGTCCCGCTTCGACGGATCCCCTTCTGTCTCCGCAGGTGTTTGAATCCCCAGTCTCGCATTTGCTGCCTCCTCATTGCTGCCTCGACTTCACTATGTCCAGTGCGTTCCTCTTTTACTCTCCACAACTATCGCCTGTACGAACATCTGAAGTTTTCGTGGTGTGATAATAAGTGGAAATCGACTTGCCTTGAGAACATTCTCCGGCTTGGTATGAGGCGGAGGAGGCATGCTGGGCAACCTCCTCTATTTGCGGCTCCCTTTGAGAGATGGACCCCGGTATTGTGAGGCGGTTGCTGTTGTTGCTGAGGTACACGCGCTGTAGAAACCTTGTGCGTTGGTGCAAACGCGAGATGGCGTCGTCGGATCGATGAATTTGGAGGAGATTGTTCACGGGGTCGCAAGCGAGAGCTTAGACCATTTGCGGCGTAGCTCACAGACAATTCACACACCCGTAAAGTTCGACACGAAACTATCCACCCCAACATCTACTCAGAACTCGACGTCTCAGTCTCCGCCAGGCCGGTTAAATCGATTGATTCTCCTGTTCACACATACAAAACGCCTCAAGTAAGAGTTGCCTGCCACCGGTCGATACTCCACCACAAGAGCGACAAACTAAGACGCGTTACAGCATCAACCAAAATGAAGCATCTCGCGGCATACCTTCTTCTCGGCCTCGGCGGCAACACCTCCCCATCCGCCGAAGATATCAAGGGCGTCCTTGAGGCTGTTGGAATCGAAGCCGACGAGACCCGCCTTGACAAGCTTATTGAGGAACTCAAGGGCAAGGACATCAACGAGGTAGGAAACTATCCATTGTGCACAGCGCGCGACCTAGAGCTTCTTTTCACTAACTCCCGTGTGACACAGCTGATCGCAGAGGGTTCATCCAAGCTTGCATCCGTCCCATCGGGGGGTTCAGGTGGTGCTGCAGCTTCTGGAGGCGCCGCCCCTGCCGCTGGTGGTGCTGCCGCTGCTGAGGAGGAGGCCCCAGCGAAGGAAGAGGAGAAGGAGGAGTCTGACGAGGACATGGGCTTCGGTCTCTTCGACTAAGCGCCAGAACGTTACGGGTCAACGTCATCATCTGCAAGGAGGGATCGTGGCTAGCCTTGTCGGACAGCACAGAATAGTCAAACGTTCTGAGAGTTGGGAAGGAACTGTGCTTGCTGAAAACGTGGTCGATATCTCAGGACTACCTGTCTGTAGTGGAGTCTATAGATCTGCAACTCGGTCGTGCTCCTTCTGTAATTGCCTGAGCTCGTCGGAACCTGTGAAGCGCAACGATCCAATCTGACCTGGACTGTTGCTAGAAACTCTACATGTTCACACTGTGCAAAACAGCATGCCTCTTCCGATTTGCCAAAGCACTGAACAAATCTCCATGTCTGTTGCGAATAATCCCAGCCACGACGTGAAAATGCCTCTTGATCGTCGGAGGGCGGGTGTTGGATTTGTCCGCTGGCACTAGCGGGCCTGGATCACCTGTCTCAGCCTCAGGAAGCTGGAATTGGCGACGCTTCACCAAACAACATCCGAGCAGTGTTGCACTCCAACGCTCTGCACCCATCGCCTGCTCGCGAGGCCAATCGTATCGTGGAAAGCACAAGGGAAGCTCGCTATCACGACCACGACGACCACCACGCTCATTTGATCGCGCGGGACTGAGGGACGTCGCTGTGCCGCTTCGGAAGCAACCGTAACCTCCCAGAGGCACGTCGCACGATCCGCACCTACACGATTGTCCGGCTACTGAACTAACAAGCATCGTTGAACTAGAACGTTCACATCCGTCTCAGGACATCTCCCACCAGACCGTCCTTGTTTGCGACAGTATCTCAATTCTCGACGTCGCGACCACTTTAGGCATATTCAGCCCGCGCAGCGCAACGTCGCAGACACTCTGGATTTGCGATGAACAACATGATGGCCTCCCCGTACGAGGTCCGCGCGACCGACAATGGCAAGTCGAAGAAGCAGAGTATGGCCGAGCTGAAGCTGAGGCGGTTGACGGAGCTGAACTCAAGACTGAAGGAGGACTTGGATCGGAGGAGAATACCGGTTTCTGAAGCGGCTATGGAGTATGTACCCCGACCCCTCGTCGAGGACGATTAGTGGCACTGGAGAAACAGGACTACGCGTGGAGAAAGAGCCGTCATGATTGTCAAGAGCAGGGAAGAGTCCTCACTAGTGCAGAGCAAGTCGCTAATACGGATTTTCTCACAGTCTCATCGCTTTCACGGAGAAGGAACCAAAGGATTATATGGTGCCGAGTCGCTGGGGAACAGTATGAAGATCCCACTCTCTGCTGGCGTACGACTCATTACTAACAAACTCCTCAAGGTCGATAAACGTGAAGACCCATACGCGCCTCAACAGTCCAGCGGGTGTTGTGTGATGATGTAGTCCGTTCTGCTTGCTCTGATCTCATTGGAGTATGATTTGCTAGCGGCGTTTTACCGGGGTTTCTTGTGGCATCTTCATACCTTCGATCTCATAATTCCGCAGGCAACGTGGTCTCTGGCGATTGTCCCTTCACGGAGAGCTCCAATGTGGGGATGCGGGAGTGGTGTTGCGTGGAGCAGTGGTCGCGACAATGGAGTTGCATCAGCATTGCGTCTTCAAGGAGACCTCCCAGCTTTGTTGTCTCTTTCCCTTGATTCGGTTCGTTTTTCGAAACTTTGCCAATCTCTACAAGCATGTTCCTCTGCACTACTAGAGGTCGACACCGAAATCTCGACGAGGATTACTTCCATATAGTGAAGGGAAGCCAAGTGGCAAAGCGACGAACGATGAGAATCCACGTGACCTCACCCACTAGGAACGATTGCATGAAAGAACAGTATTGAAGGGGCCGTCATCACACTGGTTGTCCCAGCGATTTACAATGCTATACTGGAATCAATTCATCGTTGTGCTCGTCTGCTCTTGCTACCAACGTTCCATTTGAGCGACGTGAGGCCGAAAAGTGACCGCGGCCAATTGCCCCGCTGGATGGTTCAACTTGCACTTGCAACCACCACAGTCCTCTAGGTTAGCGTTTTTCTTTCGCTACAGCCGTATCTAATGTCTCCGACCGACCTCCCACCATGAATCTCACGGCCTCGCTCGCTGCTTCGTCTTCTTGCAGAGCTGTTCGCTCGTTCGCTCGTTCGACCTTCTATACTGAACACTCTTGCAGCCATCCATAAGACCCTCGGTTCGAACCACTCTCGACTGCGCAACACCACCGAGCAGTACTACGATCTGATCGAAGACCCAAGCGTATACAGAGCCCTCACTGCGCATAATATCTCAAGGCCACAAGCGGTCCTGCTTCCCCTCGTGTCGCGACCTGCCACACGCGGCCCATCCCCCGAAATACTTCGCAACGCAGCACCAGAGAGGCTTGTGGCTCGGCACCATTCGTCTCTCTCGGAACGCGCGAACTCTCTAACATGAGCAACACCACCGATCAAGCATGGTCGCAACCAGAGCAATTTGACCCGATGGTCTCCATGGGCGAGGAAGACTTTGCTACTTTCCTTGAGATTGGAGATATGAATCTGGACTTTCCAGTCTTTGACACCAACGTTGACAACCTTCAGGGTAGTGGGCAGCCCCCGAGGGAAGAAACGCAGATAGCAGTCATGCAAGATGCGCCGAATCGGTTGGACAACCAAAGCTTGTTCGGACAACATCATGGAATGTCAAGTTCAACGGCTCATCGGCAACCGCTACCCGCAATACCTGACATGACCGGCATCTCTGACAGTTTCTCTGATCTTACTTACCAATCAATCTATGGACTCGAGTGTCAGCAATCCCAAGAGTACCCTATGCAAAACCAAAACTTTCAGCAGCAGTCCATGGTCCCACCAACCCCTAACAGTGTCGAAATGCACGCGGACGCTGGACGTTACTTACAATACATGGATGCGCAGACACGTACGATCATGGAGCAGCGCTATCAACTCCGTAAACAAGACTCAGTAATAACCCCCTGGACTCCCTTGCAGTCTAATCTGACATTTGTGCAGATGGCTTTTACACCTTTAGTCTCTCCAGCAGTCACCCCTCACGACGCCCATTTCCAGCTTCCACTGGAATTTACAGTGCCTGGGGCATATTTTAGTCCTCTCACCTCCCCAGCCCTTGAAGCGCAGAAGTTCGTTAACCGGAGACCCTATTACACCGACCCGCACACAGCAGAAAGTTCGGCAGCAACTTCTCCTACAACCTTGGATGTAGATATGCTAGACGAGACGTTGACCTCCCCTCAAGATTCGACTCGAAGAACAAGGAGAAAGATGCCAACGTCTAGACCAACTGGCGCGTCAACACGTATTCGCCAATCACCGATTGTGAAACCGCAAAAGAGAAAGGGCACGTTGTCCTCTGTGATACCGCCGAAAGAAGTCTCTGATCTACTCATGGAAGTACAGCGGTCAAAGATTCCAGGAACGCACTCTCCGGGGTTTGGAATGCCTCACAGTCAAGACACCTCTGAGGCGGAATCTATATCACCTGAACCACTTTCTGATGCTGTGATGGGTCCACCACCGAGACCTGGCTCTAGCGCGCAGTCGCCCTCTATTCGTCCTCAACACAGTGGTCCTAGTGGAAGTTCTATGGGTCCTGCTACGCCCGCATCTTTGATGCAACTCCGGCCGTCGCAGAAACGCACACACATGCGTCAACCGTCCGTTGGGGAAGTTGGTGATTCACAGGATGACAACATCGATTCAATGCTTGATGATCTCACCCTTCCTGAAGCCGCAACTACCGCTCCCGCGCGCCCACCCCTTGAGCGGCTCGATACTGCCTTGGCTGTTTCGACTTCAGAACAAACCACAACACGTCTTTCAGTCCAGCCTCGGAAGACACCAAAGCTTGGCCCACTGAGCACACCGAACACGTCAGGTATGGCAGCAAGTCCTGCACAGAGCGCTACGAACTCGCCAACAGCGACTAAGAGACCGGAATCGAAAGGCGGAAGAGGCAATGCAAGTAAGAAGCGAAACAGTACGAGCTCTGCGCTTGTCAGTCCTGCTCTGAGACCGAAAATAAGTCCAAGTATCAAGCCGCTGTTACCGGACGGTGGTTAGTATACTTCTCGTTTCCTCAAAGTCAGGATATGAACACTGATATCTCGCACAGCAGCCATTTCAGATTCCACACACGCCCTCCTC
>NAJN01000216.1:0-30489 GCA_005059845.1 Cryomyces minteri
TGCAATTAGCCTTTGATATTGCTTCCAAAGCCATTGGAATTCCCGACCTGCTAGACGTTGAGGACGTCTGCGACGTGGCGAAGCCCGATGACCGATCCCTCATGACATACATCGCTTACTGGTTTCACGCCTTCTCCCAAATGGAACGGGTTGAGAACGCAGGCCGGAGGGTTGAGAAGTTCGTCTCCAACATGTCAGGAGCTTGGGAAATGCAAAATTCGTTCGAGCAGCATATGCGGGAGCTGCTACGACAGATTGAAAGACAACGGCAGTGCTGGGAGGACGCTCAGTTTGAAGGAACCTACGTGGATGCGAAGCACCAGGCGACGGAGTTGACTCTTTACAAAAGGAGTCAGAAACGGAAATGGGTAGCGGAGAAGTCAGATCTTGTAGGATTACTTGGAAACATCAAGACGAAACTAAGTACATATCGACTACGGCCATACGAACCACCGCCAGATCTGAGTTTGGAAGCCTTGGATGCCGCCTGGGCAGGGCTTATGAAGGCAGAGCGGGGGAGAAGTCAAATTATCAATGAGACTATTCGGGAGTGAGTACCACGCTTTCTCAAGCCTCATGGTTGTGCTGACGTCCTATGAAGTATAAAGAACGCCCTCCGCCGCTCGTTTGCCGACAAAGCGAACGACTTCGCACTTGCGCTCAACACACTCTCCACGTCTGTCTCTGGTCTGGAAGGTGATATTGAAGACCAACTACGGCATAGCAGGCGGATAAGCGAGAGCCTAGAACCTCTTGACCAGTATCTAGGCATAATCTCCTGCGTGGATCAGCAATGCGAAGAGGCAAACATCGAGGAGAACGACTTTACTACGTACACCTACGACGAGCTTGAGTACGAACTCAGCCTCGTCAAATCTAGTGTCTCAAAGAAGCTTGCTTTTCTCGAGAACCAGATGGTGGCACGAAACATGACCAACTTGACTCCTATACAGCTTGAGGAGTTTGAGTCTGTCTTTAGGCATTTTGACAAAGATGGCAAAAACTCACTGCAGGAGCCAGAGTTTTCTGCTGCGCTTGCAAGTCTTGGCTTGATCTATGACGAAGCTGAGATGCACGGCAAATACCTAGCAACGAGCGAAGGGCGGAAGAGTGTGTCGTTCGAGCAATTCATTCGGTTCATGGTCGATGTCACGGAAGACCAGAACACAGCAGAACAAGTGTTCGAGAGCTTCAAGGAGGTTGCTGATGGGAAGGTATGTTGCGTGACTCGCCCTCGAACCCCTCACCGCGCAAATTGCACAGCAATACTGATTCCTCGTGTAGCCATATGTAACGGAGCTCGACCTCAGACTCTCGCTTATCCCTGACGACCTCATTGAGGATCTGGTCAAATCCATGCCTGAACACCAAGGACCTGACCTGCAAGAAGACAGAGACCAGAGAAAGTACGACTATGTCTCTTTCATGGGCAGTTTCATGAGCAATCCTGGAACGGTCAACGGACACCTCGACAGTGGAAATTCTATTCGGCGTGACAGTTACAACGAACTGGGTCATGGAGGATCGCTTGACAGTATTGGAGGGATGAAGGAAGTCCTGGGACACATTCGGTCACACAGCAGTCTTGGGGAAATGAAGTGAGAGTCGTCTATGTTTCTCGGCGTCTGGGACTCCACCACTGGAGGTTGGGTGGTTTGGTAGCATGTGGAGACGGTGTTCTGCAGCGTGTTCTTTTCGGCCGACTTGCCCACGTTGTGATGGGACTTATACATACTAAAATGACGACGCGAAGCACAACCGCACGAATACCTGTACTCTCTAACAGTGTGCGAAGCACGAGCTGTACACCTTTAGTCAAGATCGTGCGTGAAACAGAAGACAGCCCGTAGCTGCCATGCACGTCTAACGCCTCACTTTCCAAGCCGCTGTCGTATTTCATATTTAAGGGTCGACCCGAGTTAACAGCGAGTCATGGTGGCTGTAACTGCGACGCTTCGGGGCAAATGGGCGACAGCTGAAACAGCGACCGAGGTGTGATACTGGATGCTTTAGTGTTCTTTCGCTGTTCCTCTAAGGGCCCCCATCGCTTGTGAGTACTTGATGCTTATCACTGGAGTAGATGAATGTTAGCATAATCGCAACCCGGTTAATCCAAGTGAACGGCGCACTGCGTCCTCGAAGGCGATCTCTCTATTTTGGGGTCGAAGCCTTAGGCTGCTTTGAGCATCCACGGATACAAAGACAGCGGGCGCGCTAACAACGTCTATCCCACATCCTGTCCTCAGCGACCTCGAAACCTGAAGACGCTTCCGAGTTTGCATCACCGGTCGAATCACACTTACCCATTGGTTGCAGATTCGACACTGCTTTCACTTCACTTGGTTTTCGAAACACTTCACCCGGAAGATGCCGTGCGACTAGTGAAGATCTCACTCGTGCCTTTCATGCTCCTACATCTTCCTCCAACTATCTTGCAACATCTTCCGGTTGTTTGACCTCGTTCGTTGCCGTACAGCCTCTTGACGTGGCTGCCACACCTCGTAACACGAACAAAGTCCGAGATCTAGTCACTGCAAGATCGGACACGACGCGAGAAACGTTCGTAGACCGTCGCGCGATCGCAAATCGACCTGGCTTTCCACACGTTAGTTCTAGTCTGCTATTGAAAGTAGACGTCAGCTAGTATTTACGGCGCGTCACTTTCGAGGCGACATACCTCGTTCCGGAGTCATGGCGTCCTCACAGTCTAACCCGTAAGTGCACGATTCCCTACGCTGAACCTCGCGTCGTGAAACATTTATCGTGCTTGCACCCGCAAAACGGTGTCAACGTATTCACGTTGCCGCGGCGATCGAGGGATCACGTAAACAATTGCTCGGCCACTGTCATGTCAACGAGTAGAACAACTGTGGTTCGATATGCTGACCATGTTACTCTCTGAAAGTCTCTACACCCCGGGCCAATTCATGAACCCCGGCCCCGCTCCACGTCCTCCCACCGACCGCCTGCGCCTGACCCCATCTTCCAGGGACCTCCCCGGAGGCATGTCCTCTATGAGCCTGGACTCTCCGGCATCTTCAAACGGCTCCTCAACCTCGCTACAGAGATCGCAGACCGAGAAGGGTGACGGCGGTGCTCACCGTGTTGTTAAGGATGGACCCGCCAAAGTTAAAGAGGAGGGAGGTTTCATGAAGGGCGTGTTCTGGTCGGAGAAATGGCTCGTCTTGCGCGAGTATCAGCTGGATTTCTTGAAGAACAACAACTCCTCGAAGGTGTCCTTCTCCATACCACTCCGAGATGTGATCCACATTACGAGATCGGAGAACTATCCCAACTCTTTCGAGCTCACGAGGTCGGTGGGTTCCGCAAGCGCGACATCGCCGGCGCGTGACGGACCGCAGAAACTCATCATCTGCAAGTTCGAGGACGAGAATGAGATGTATGCTTGGATCGACTGCGTCTACGACAGATCGCCTAGCATGGGGGGTGTCAGCAAGCCAACCGGCTTTCAACATCAAGTCCACGTAGGATTTGACCCGAACAGTGGTGCTTTCGTCGGCCTGCCACCAGAGTGGGAAAAGCTTCTTACCACATCTGCTATCACGAAGGACGATTACCAGAGGAACCCTCAGGCCGTCATGGAAGTACTCCAGTTCTACACCGAGAAGCTCGTAAAGCGCGCCGAAGACCCTCAGCAGTATCCGAGTCTGACACCGACACCACCTGTGGACGCTGGCAATCACAAGCAGCTCGGGTACGGTAGCAGTGGCACCTCAATCGCACCTCCCAGGTCGCAAGCTCCCGGCTTCTCGAGGATGGATAGTTACAACTCGACTCGCTCCAAGCATTCTTCGCCTTCCAATCAGTACAGTCCAGCGAGCGAGAGAAGCCCACCTCCAAGAACGCAGGAGCAGCTTCAAAGAGACGCCAGAGCTGATGAGGAGAGAAGACGGAAGGCAGATGATGAGAGGCGCAGGCAGCAAGCACGTTTCCAGCAAGAGGAGCAAGAGCAAGCCGCATACGGCTCAGACATTCCCAAGACACGCACGCCTCTGGCCAAGCAAGAGCTTGGAGGTTACAGCGGTGAAGGCAGGGAGGCCAGTCCGTCGTCGGCTTCCCGCTACAACCCATCGCGTCCTGCACCGTCTACGCCAGGTTCCTCCAGAGATCGTCAACAACCCACTGGTTCCCTTCGACAATTGACCGCTCAGCGTCCCGCCCCATCGGCTCCGTCTCAGAACGGTACGACTTCTCAGGCGAAAGTGAGCCCCGGTAAGCAGGGATCTCCGAACAACCAGCGTCTGCCCACGTCGTCGAAGTACCCTCCTGGTATGAACGGTCCGTCAGCTCAGCCCCAAGTACGCTCACCGAACGGAGCAAACGCACACGCACAAGGTCAGAGCCAGTCTGCCGGATCAAGCGCGGTGAAGCCACTCAACGTAGCCACGAAACAGCCCACTGGAGCGCCACCAGATGGAGTCAAGAAGGCCGCAGAAGCTTTGTCTAGCAAGAAAGAGGAAACCCGCAAAGAGGCCCGTATGTCAAGCATGACTGAGAGCGAAGTCATGGCTCGTCTGCGCGAAGTTGTCTCTAAAGATCGTCCCCTAGATTCGTACAACAAGCAGAAGAAGATCGGTCAGGGCGCTTCAGGTTCTGTGTATGTTGCACGCATCCGTGAAAGCGCACCTTCGCCTACAGCTCGCAACATCCTCCGCGAGCAGGGCCCAAGAGCTCAGGTAGCAATCAAGCAGATGGATCTGCGAAACCAGCCAAGAAAGGAGTTGATTGTCAACGAAATCATCGTCATGAAGGATAGCAAGCATCCGAACATTGTCAACTTCTTGGACGCGTTCTTGCAGGAAGAGCAGAGCGAGTTGTGGGTTGTGATGGAGTTCATGGAGGGAGGAGCGTTGACTGATGTGATCGATAACAACCCATCCATCAGCGAGGACCAGATTGCTACTATCTGTCTCGAGGTATGCACTCTTCCCACATCTCCCCTCAACATATATGCCCAGACCTTTACTGACAGGCAAACTAGACATGTAAAGGCCTCCAGCACCTCCACTCTCAGAATATCATCCACCGAGACATCAAGTCCGACAACGTCCTTCTCGACGGTCGCGGCAACGTGAAGATCACCGATTTTGGTTTCTGCGCAAAACTCACCGAACAGCGCTCCAAGCGTGCCACCATGGTGGGAACGCCTTACTGGATGGCACCCGAAGTCGTCAAGCAGAAGGAGTACGGCTCCAAGGTCGATATCTGGTCCCTTGGCATAATGGCCATTGAGATGATCGAATCCGAGCCGCCGTACCTCAACGAAGAGCCTCTCAAGGCGCTCTACCTCATCGCGACGAACGGCACGCCCAGGCTCAAGAAGCCGGAGAAGCTGAGCAAGGAGCTCAAGGCCTTCCTCAGCGTGTGTCTCTGCGTTGACGTCAAGAGTCGCGCTACGGCGGAGGAGCTGTCCAGACACGATTTCCTCAAGCACGGATGCAGCCTGCAGAGTCTGGCCGAGCTGTTGAGGTTCAGGAAGCAGAGCGGTCACTGAGCCTACACGGACTATGGCACAACAAAGAGTCTTCTGGCTCTGGGCCGGAATCTACAGCTGCTGCTTACAAGAAACTTATGCTCACAAGTGTCTGACTGCTTTTGGATCGTGGCTGCGACGGACATGAAAAGGGTGACGGGTTGTTCATAGGCAGGCAAGCAAGTAAAGGCGTAAAACGGGGGGTGGAAGGATGGCGCATAATCTTCAAGACTGTTTTCACGGGCTTTCCTCCATCATCAGAGCCTAGTCTTCCCAAAGGCCGATTTTCTTACTGTCTACCTTCTCTTCCTTGCTTTCTTTCTTTCGTGCGGGGGCTGGTACAACCTTTCAACCTATACCCCTGTCTTGCTTTCCTCCATACCAGCGAAAGGCCGAAAGTGATGATGGCTGAAACGAGATGAGACGAGATGATGGCGATGACGGATGAGCGACTATGGGGGATGAAAACGGCTTTTCTTCATTGTTCTTCTTCTGACCGACCGACGATCTTCCTTCTGCTGCTTCTCTTATTGGTCACGAAGGGTGGTAGCTTTGGCTGGCACACTCTAAGACGATGAACATGCATGGACCTTTAGTGGATAGGCTGACATAGAATGGAATGATCTTCAAATAAAAAACAAACTGCAGTTTTTGCGTTGCGAGTTCAACAAACTCGACCAGCCACTGCACCTTCCTTCCCTTCCCTTCCCTCATCCTGTACTAGGATTGACCCGCAGAGGCAGAGCGTTTGGGACACCTGACTACATCACTAGTCGTGGGACACTGGGTGCCTCACGGATACCTTAGTGAAGCAACGATACATAATCTCAACAGGTGCCCCCGGGGTATCCAACGTTCCACGACTAGCGCGATGTAATCGATGTTTACCTCAATTGAGGGGAAAAGGACACTCATCGGCTCCATCTATGTCACCCTCGCATGCTAGCAGAACCGTCGCGCCGCTGCGTTCAATCCGTCAGGGAAGTCAGTATTGGGGGGGGGGACCGCCTGCAGACCAAAGGTCGGCGTGGTGTCGAGGACAATAAACCCGCTTCTACCATGAGCTATCGCTCGAGATCCACCAGCTCCTGTGCGTAGCATCTTCACTCGTATATGTTGGGCGAATAGCCAGCAGTAGGCGTAACGAAGATTCTTCCTATTGTGTTATAGCTACTCCTGCTGCTGGACTCAACGTTTAGAGAGGTGATCTAGGAGGTTGGCTCGACTGCCACGAGTTTTGGCCTGTGGTCTGGGTTACGGTTGTAGTGGAGGGTCGTCGCTGCAATGAAGCTGGAGTCCAGCAGATCCTGTCGTCTGAAAAGTGCCACTTCTATTGGGTATCTCAACTATCCTAAAACCCCCCAACGCCAAAGTAAGATCGCTGGATCAACACATAAAGACCATCATCCACGCACCCGACACCAGACTCCCGTACCATGACTTGAACTCAGAAGATACCCAACGTTTGACCCCAGCTTTCGCTCTTTGGATTCACAACGATTTCGTACGGGAAGGGGTTGGAGTCTGTCGTTGTGATGGGAGGGATGTGATCTTTGTCTCTGTTCACGATGTGGATGATCTTCAAAGCTGCCTTCTGTAAGCTCTTCTCCATAGCTCGGCGGACTTTAATCACATCTGCAGGCGACACGCATCCGTCAGCAAGGTTCCCCGAGCCAGTGTCGTTTGTCTGCAAGCGTGAAAGCAGCTCCAGCGCACCTGTTTCCGTCCGAGGAGTTGCCAGCGTTACGTTCAACAACCACTGCTCCCACACCGTCTTTTCTTCCTTGACTTGGAAATAGGTCTTGCGTCTCCTCTTCTCGGCGAAGAAAATGGCGACCTGCCCGCGCCCACCTTGGTTGGAGTAGGAGGATTTGGAGTCGATCTGGCGCAGCAGGTCCGTCGTGCGCTGCTCTATCATAGTCTCGAGATCTACGTCGTCGATGGCGGGGAGGGTCATGTCGAGCAGGTCGCGCGTGAGGGGGCGGATGGGGGTGAAGTAGCGGTGGAAGAAGATGGTGTGGAGGATGGCTGGAGACGTGTTAGAGTGTTATATGATAGATGAAATGCATGTGCTTGCCTTTCACGACGTCCTTGACACAGGTTGGGTCGGCAAACACATCGAGAATGTACTCGGGCGGCCGTCTTTGGTCCATGGTATCGTCGGACTCCACAGCTGGAAGGGATTTACGAGATACAAGACCAGACCACGTCGCGGAATGGTGGGGGTTGAGGTTCAGACTGTGGAGAGGACAGGGGAGGGGCATGTGTCAACGGAGGAAGGCCGCGACGAATCGCCTGGCGTGCCAGCCTCGGGATCTCCATCAACTGTTCATCATCACTACACAACCCGCACACAAGATCCCTTGGGAGACGTGGGAGGTCACTCCTCACGCGACACAACGAAGCGATACATACTCTACCACGATGACATAAGTAATCGGCAACCTACAACCACACTCTCGCAATGATAGCCACTACCCGTAGATGGTTCCGGCGCAATCGGGCGAATTTGGCCATTGGGGCTGGCTTGCTGGGCGCTGGATACCTTGCCGGTCAATACGTCCTCAACAAGGTGTCAGAGGCGAGGCAGCGCATGAGCGACGACCGGATTGCGAAGGAGAAGTACGTTCTTCTGCCAGGGTGTGCGCACCAGCATTGACTGACCACTTGTTCCAGTCTCCGGAGACGGTTCGAGCAAAACCAGGAGGATTGCACATTCACCGTCCTTGCCCTCCTCCCCACCATCAGAGATGAGATAAGTGAACAATTGCCTGTCGAGCAGATCACAAGCGAGCTGCAGCAGAAGAAAGCGGAGAGATTGGCGAAAAGCATAGCCGGCACATCAGATATAGGGTCGGCCGACTTCCCATCAGGGCCGCCGAGCGTGGGGGACGAGGATGGTAGGAGTATGAGCAGTTTCAAAAGCGAGAGCTACGTGCACGCCAGTCAGATGGGGGAGAGTAGTGTAGGGGTTGGAGACGGTCTAGCACACGTCCCACATCGGTCTAAGAAGAGCAAGGTGCAGCTGTGGAACGACATGAAGATAGCCTGTGAGTTGATACGTATCTAGCTAAGTGTTTTAATACTGACTAGCCTCAGCGATCACAAGAGCTTTCACGCTCCTCTATTCCTTAGCCCTCCTCACCCTTCTCACAAGAATCCAGCTCAACCTCTTGGGTCGCCGCAACTACCTCTCGAGCGTAGTGTCATTGGCTTCTCCTCCGAAACCCGGCAGTCGGATAAGTCTCGAGAACAACGATGACGACAACTACGAGCACGCGTACGGCAACGACTTCGAAACGAATAGAAAGTACCTCACGTTCAGTTGGTGGCTTCTACATCGTGGATGCAAAGAGGTTATGAACAAAGTCATGTTAGCTGTGAAAGAGGTTTTCGGTCCTTTGAACCCACGCGAAGATATTACCCTTGAGAGGCTGTCCGAGCTCACCCTGGAGGTGAGGAAAAAGGTTGAGGGCGCTACAGAGGAAGAACGACGGTAAGTCGTGAGACTTGCCCGGCCGACTTTGGCTTACGCATGCGACAGGGAGAGCAAATGGCTGTCGTTCCTTCTGCCACCACGCGACCAAGAAGAGTTCGTCCTTCAAGAGTCTGGCATGTCAACCTCACCTGCGTCACCAGCTCCCGCCGACCTCGTCATCCCCTCCTCAACCGCGGAATCGCCCTCTCTACGCCGGCTTCTAGATGAGACGGCTGACCTCATCGACTCGCCTCCCTTCATGCACGTCTTCACCCTACTTCTTGATGCCGGATTCTCCCGCCTCATCGACGACAAGATCAGCCAGCAAGCGTACAAGATCCCACCTGTGTCCGCCTCCGACGCACGCGTGCAGGAGATAGTCGGCTCGGATGTGAGAGTCAAGCTCGCAAACAGCCTGGCTGTCTTCTGCAGGCAGGCACACGCTATAGGAGCCGGCAATGGAGGTCTCGGCACGGAAATGGGTGTAGGTGGAGGCAACGAGTATTTGGCCACCATGGAAAGCGTACGGGATCTGGAGGCGTTCGCTGCTGTGGTGTACAGCAGTAACTTCGAATTCGAAGCGGCCGAGGCAGGGTCCATGGAGCCAAATGGCAGCGCGGAAGCTTCAGCCGACCCAAAGATTGAAACCTCCCGGGGGGGTCGCAAGACGGCATGCAGCGAAGTCTTTGGGAAACTAGCATGGAAGGAGCCCAAGATCAACAGCAACAGCAACAGCAACAGCAAGAGCAAAAGCAAGAGCAAGAGCTGGTGACGGAGACGGTGACGGAGACGAAGCTCGAGACGCTCGCGCAGCCGGAGGACGCCCTCAGTCTGGATCAAGTTCCCAACTCGGGGGAGGATGTTGCTGGTGAAGCAAGCCTTGTGAGCGGCGCAGAGAGTAGCTTGGAAACTGCCTGGGGAAGGGCGTTGGCGAAGGAGGACGGCATCAAACTCGAGCCCGACGAGGCTTCGACGTAGCATCGGAATCTCCTCGGGTCAAACTTCCAACTGTACCATAGCAACCTACTCCAATATACCCAAGACGTATTGCGAATCTCGGCGTGCCGTTTGAGTCGACGTGCACTCGGCCCCGTTCGAGTTGGGCTTCATAGATGAGTTGCCCAAGAAGTTTCCAACCACGCTCAGGTAACAGCAAGTTGATCGGCAGGCGCGGTATGGCCGCAGAACGGATTCACATGCTGAGCAAGGTACGCTGCCAGCCATCTACCACATGCTCCGTTTCCTGTCCTGTCCCCACATCTTCTGTTTCAGCCAGTCACGGCGCGTGTGCGTTTCGTTGTTTTCTCGAAGTTCTCACGATACGGTTCGCCTAGTCGTCCAGCGACAGACCACGCTGGGCGATTGTCGGGCACGTTCGGTGGCCGGCGTCTGGTAAGGCTCTCCGCTTCCCACAGGACGCCAGAAGGCTCATGCGTGTGCTGGTCTGCTATAGTTGTGTCGAGAGGTTGAATCCCCTCTTCGATACCGCTGCAGACTCGAGGAACATTCTTGACTGGGTCATGGATGAACATAGAAATGTTCTCACGAGGCACGGTGAAGCAGATGTAGATGATACCACAGCTAAAGAGTTCCTGTATGAGAGAGTATTCATACAACATTCTACAACGACACAGAGGGAAGCCTGTGGTTGCTGTGTCTCTTCGACTGTGCGTTCTATCGCCTTGGTGCTTCAACACACCCGATGTCAGTTATGAGGGTTCGTAGCTATGCGACCAGCCTGACGTGCGTTACTGGTCCACTTCAACGGAGGAATGCCCTGACATGACTCGTCGTCTGGAAGCGACGTCATCTTCCGTTGTCATGCATCTCGTTTGAACGATGTTCAAGGGAGCAAAAGATGATGTTTGTACCTTTGGCCGACACATTGAGCTGAATACTGCGTCTCACAAAGAGTTGATAGACTTTCCGCCAAAATGGGATTGTCTCTACCAAACTACGCCTACACAACCCTCATAACACGGTCGTCGTACCTCGCCGGCGTTATCATCCTCGCGCACACCCTCCGCAAACACGGCTCCGCCTACCCCCTCATCGTCCTGTACACAGAGAGCCTCCCAGCGTCCTCAATACGCGCTCTCGAACTCGAAGCCCCGCATACGAACCTCGTGCTAAAGAAAATCCCCGCCCTTCTCCCCCGCAAGAACATACACGTCCACCTCATCGCGGAGCGGTTCGCCGATACGTGGACCAAACTACGCGTCTTCGAGCTATGGGAGTACGACACGGTTTGTTACCTCGACGCGGACATGATTGTCTGCAAGGACAGCATCGACAGGATCTTCGACACACGATTGCCCGCCGATGACTGGATCGCAGCAAACCACGCCTGCGTGTGCAATCTCGACCAAGACGCCTGGGCCCCGGCCGAATGGACGAAGGAAAACTGCGCCTACACGCCGACGACGCACCCCGCCGCGCTCACGCATCCTACGCCCGTGACGCCCGATGCGCGGCCGACGTACCATCTCCTCAACTCGGGCATGTTCGTCTTCAAGCCCAGCCGGCCGCTGTGGGAGCGAATGCTCGACTTCTTCAACACGACCCCGCTGCTCGGGCAGTTCAAGTTCCCGGACCAGGACTTCCTGGCCGAGTTCTTCGCGAACAGGTGGGTCAGTGTCGGGTGGCAGTACAACGCGCTGAAGACGATGCGCTACTGGCATCCGAACATGTGGCGCGACGACGAGGTCGTCGTGCTGCACTACATCGTCGACAAGCCGTGGGCGAAACGGGTTGCTGAGGATGGGTCGGCGGGGTATCTGGGGCGAGATGGAGTCACACATGAGTGGTGGTGGGACGAGTATGCGGGGTGGGAGGGGACGAGGGAGGGGGAGGGGGAGAAGGAGTTGGTGGAGACGGTGAAGAAGTACGTGGCGAGACCGAGCGGTGAGGAGGGCGAGGAGAGCGAGGAGATGAGGGCGATTGGGAGCCAGGTACAGGCGTTCGCGAACAACAAACCCAAGGCACAGCAGGATCCGAATGGAGACTCTGCAGAGCCGATGGGAGGGGAGGACGGGGCCCCCCAGCCACAGCCAGATCGACCTGTGTTGCGGAAGAAGATGCTCGGCGAGAGGGGCCACGGCCCGGTGGTGCACGACAGACTGGGATCGTGATGCGAGCCGCACGATGCAGCCTTGACGGTCTGCCCTGTGGGAGTCCCCTCCACGTCACTTTGACATCTACCAAGAAGCCGTTTCCGCACCGTCTAGCAGAGTCTTGTACATAAACGCTTCTTGTGATCTACTTCCAAAAGAAACACTCATGGCTTGTAGTACTTCCGCCAATCGTGCTCTTCCCTGAAACCCAAGACCTCTCTAATCTTCCTGTTGCTCAGCGGCGCCTCCCACTCGCCCATCTTCCTCGTGATCGGCGTGTTCGGCTGATTTTGCTTCAGGAAGTCTTCGGTCGGGGTCTTGGTGGTGATGGTATCGTTGGTCGCGTTGAACACCTGAAAGCCCAAGCCGTCCTTGCTGACGCACAGGTCGCAGATCTGGCCCAGGTCGCGCGCATCGATGTACGACCACGCGTTCCGCTTCCGCGTCACGGGCTCGTCGACGTACGCTCCGAAATCCCGCTCATACTCGTGCGGCTCGATGACGTTCCCGATGCGCAGGGCGTAGATGTCGACGGCGTAGCGGCGCGCAAACGTCCTGGCCGTGCGCTCTCCACACAGCTTGCTCAGCGCGTACGTGTCCATGGGGTCGACGTCGTAGTCCTCCTCGAGCGGGAAGGCGTGGTAGTCGACGTCGCCCTGCGCGAAGCACACGCCGTACGTCGTCTCGCTGCTCGCAACGACAATCTTGCGCACGCCCAGCTTGCACGCCGCCTCGATCACGTTGTACGTGCTCAGCACGTTGCCCTTGAAGCACTCGTTGTCCGGCACCAGCATGTTGCGCGCGTAGGCCGCGAAGTGGATCACGACGTCGGGCGCGCGCGGCACAGAGGGCCCTTCGTATTCCGGGTAGTCGAAGTGCGTGGTCAAGGCGTTGAACACTTGGCCGCTGTCCGTGAGGTCCGTCTTGAGCGTGAAGACGTTTGAGCCGTTGGAGTTGGGGAAGTCGACCAAGTCGAGATTGAGCACCTGCACTCTCATCAATCAACGCACTTGCAACAGAGCTCCAGAACCCGTTTCTGTTCAAACCTACTTGATGGCCTTTCTTGATCAACTCTGGAATTACGTGGCGGCCCGCCTTCCCTGAGCCACCGGTGAAGACAATGCGCTTTCCAGTTGTCATTGCTGCTTTCGCTGCCATGATGAACTACAAACGAAGTGTACGTGAGATGCGCAGGCAGAGTGCGGAGGATGAGGGAGCTACATCTTTATCAAGTTATACTCGCACGGGTCGATCTTCGCGCACACATGCCGGCTTGCAGCTGAGCGTAGTCAGAGAATAGCTTGGCGTGGTCAGAAACTCAGCATACGTGCAGCATTGGTGGCTGTGACCACGCTCAGCTTTCAAGACACATGCTGCCGGTTAAATGTGCTTGCTGGTGACGTCGCCCAGCCAATCGACATGTAGAGCTCTGCCAAGCTTGCGGTCTCAGGACATAGCTCCGCTTCATCTATTGATCGTCATAAACACACACCACCGGATCCATCTGTCCACCCTCACAGACACACACCATCGAATCTATCTATGCCTCCAAACCCACATCGATGACCGCCGGGCTGATGCGGAAGCTTCCACCGTCCAGCCTGATCCGCGTTCCTCATGGTCTAACACACAAACCTCTGGCAGCAGCAGTGGCGGCTTGCCAACCGACGAGCACGCCCCCATCGTCTATCCCTCGACAGTCCCGTCGAAACCTTGCAGCTGTCCGGAATGCGGACGGGCTGGCCTCTGGAGTTTGGTTCAGTGGCTCCTCGCATCAACACTTGCCGGCAGCGCTCGGTGGCGCAGACCACAACCCGCCGGATGAGCGCACGCTGAAACTTGGGAGAAGTGAGTTGTGACATGGCTTATGTTACTGAAGTGGCAGCACTAACGATTCCTTCACCCAGCTATCCGTATCCTCCACGAGCGCCTTCCCACCCTTCTCCAATCCCCCCTCCCCCAAGAGATCCTCTCTCCGCAAATCACCCTCCACCTCTTCCCTTCCACGCACCCGCACCTCCCCACCGTATCCGGCCGCGTAGCCTACCATGCCGCGCTCTGGACCGCTCCCGTAGCCTGGGGCCGCATGCCCGTGGTCGGCAACGTGAAGCTCGTCGTCCTCTCGGAGCGGATGGTGCGCAACGGCGGCAGCAGCTCGGTTGCGCACGGGTCTCGTCAGGAGAAGCTAATCGTGCGGTGGAAAACGTGCGGCAAGACGAAAGGCAAGGGCGTGGGCGCTCTGTACCGTGGCATCACGGGCAAAGAGGACCCGCCCGTGGACAAAATCACAGAGATCTTGGGCGGCGACGTCAGAGACGACGAGGAGTTCTGCGGGCTGTTCATCTTCGAGTTCGATGAGGAGGGCAGGATCTTCCAGCACACGATCGAGCATGCGGAGGAGGGAGGGAACTGGGACCGCATGGCCAAGGTCGTGAGTGTCACGGATTGGCTACTGGGGAAGGTGAACGGGAAGAAGAAGGAGGAGGTCCCGGAGCTGGCGTGGTGTCATATCGATCGGAGAGCGGGAGGGGTAAATCGGAAGCAAGGCGATCACAGAGCGACAAGTGGGTGATGGAATATCGTTTGGTTTGGTGACGATGGCATTTGGCGACGGGGAGTGAAAATATGGGGACATGGAGGCAGGCGTTTCTCGTGGACGAAAGAGTAGGCCTTCTGGTACTCGTGAAATGATCTGGGCTTGACACAGGCGAATCCTCCAGCCTCTTCATCTCTGTGGACAATCTTGGAAGGGCGCTAGCGCAAGACTAAGCTTCTTGTCGGCGAGAGAAGCAACCATGAACACCTCGAAGCAGACGCGGCCATTGTCCGCGATGGAACTTGTAGCATTACTATAGCACATCTCTGCATTGTTGTTTGTACTCTCCTTGACATTCTGTAACTTGTTCTCGTACTGTAATAGAAACTCGCCATGGCAGATGCCGCTTCCTCTCCGCCGAGGCACCGAATGTCAAACCTTCCGGGCTTCTTACCGCTCAACGAAGAAACGTCCTTGTCTACCCGCGGTCAGAAGTTACCGCAGCTGATCCAGAGTCGGTCCTCCGTGAACTTGAGCGAGTTCCAGAGATTGAGGAGGGTGTCTAGTGTCAGGGACAAGCCCAACGATCGATCGTACAACACCTCCCGTGAAGAATCCAACGGCGGCCCAGGATGGGATGGAGGCGATAGAGAGGACAAGAGGATGAGCGTTGCGGCGTCGGTGTTGTTGACACCGCAGATGCGTAGTCAGCGGTTGATTGGGAACAGCAACCCAAGATATAGATGGTGCGCAGCCCTGGTCTGGTGTTCGGCAGATCAGTCGTCGCTCACTATCAGCGTATAGGGAACAGTATTGGAAGACTGAGGACCAGCTCAAGCAGATGAAGAAGCCGATGTGAGTGCCGCCACTATGGTTCAGTCACAGGCAGCTGAATCTCCCAGACGGAAATACTACGAACGCAACAACTATCTGATCCAGCAATACATGTATATCGATCGCCTCCTCGACTCCTCACTTCCTCACAACCTAATCCAGGAGTACAACCAACCATCGTCGACGCGACATGTCCATGCCCCATCTTCCATTGCTGAGGAGGCAGTCTCAACACCCACGCCTATGCAGTCCCCACAGATCAACGGTATGAACGGCTCAAGCGATGCTGTCGATGGAGCTGCAGCGAATGGCAATGGCATGAAGAAATTGAAAAGAACGCCCAAAGCTCTATACAAGGTGCCGCCGAACGAGAGCACGCCATTGCTTATGGAAACGGGCGCAGACGAAGAGAATCCTAAGCCGATTATGCCGGACTACGAACCGGAAGAGGAGACGAGCAGTGGAGACAGGATTGTGACTATCGCCATCTACATCAACCTTGTGGCGAACATTGTGCTTCTGATTGCGAAGATCATCGTCACAGTGCTCACATCCTCTCTCTCTGTTCTGGCCAGTTTGGTCGACGCAGCGCTCGACTTTCTTTCGACGGCGATTGTGTGGACGACGACGCGTATTATCTCTAGACAAGATCGGTATCAATATCCTGTTGGTCGGCGGAGGCTGGAGCCTATTGGAGGTATGCCCCAATGCCGACTACCTCCACATCTGTATGGTTTACTAACCCTTCCCAGTTCTGGTATTCTCTATCATCATGATAACTAGTTTTTTCCAGGTTGCACTTGAAGGTATCAATCGGATGACTGCTGGATTCAAAGGAGACCAAACCATCGTGGCGTTAACAATCCCTGCAATCGTTATTATGGCCTCAACGGTGGTCATAAAGTTTCTCTGCTGGCTGTGGTGCCGGTTCATCAAGAACTCAAGCGTGCAGGCGCTGGCGCAGGATGCCATGACGGATGTCATCTTCAACATCTTCAGTATCATCTTCCCTCTTAGTATGTGGACTTCGAAACCCCTTGGGCACAACTCCATACTGACTACACAAAGTCGGCTACTATGCACACATCTGGTGGCTCGATCCTCTCGGTGGTATTCTGCTCTCGCTCTTCGTAATCTTCAATTGGTCGAGCACGTCCGCCTCGCACATCCGCAATCTTACAGGCGCCGCGGCCAGCGCAGACGAGCGCAACGTCCTGCTGTATCTTACCATGCGCTTTGCGAAGACCATCAAGCAGATTCAAGGACTTCAAGCCTATCACGCAGGCGACAAGCTCAACGTCGAAGTCGACATTGTTCTTGACGAGCACACCAGCTTGAGAGACAGTCACGACCTCGGGGAGTCTTTGCAGTATGTGCTCGAGAGCGTGCCGACTGTGGATCGTGCGTTTGTGCATCAGGATTATGCCGGCTGGAATATACCCAGTCATATGCAACAGCAGGACGAGTAGGGAGCTTTCAAAGGGAGTCGAGCAGAGAACTACAGGTGGAAACGAGAAAGGATTTTAGAGGGAGACGGTATGTTCGAGTAGTTTGTTCGTCATGGGTGTGTTCTTGAAGATGTAGGTGTGTGGTCTCACCTGGACTTCTTAACACGAGATCCGCGCTGAGCGTTAAGTAATATTTTACTACTGAGTAACCTGCTGCATGCTAAAAAATCTTCGTACCTTGCAAGTACGCACGTCAGACGTCGTGGATCTAGCTTCTCTTTCTCGTCAGCTTTGGAATTCCTCAGTAGCACAAGAAGCTCCAAAACTACTGGAGGTTCCACTCGCCTTTCTCTAACTCTTACGGCGTCCAGTGCAGAGGACAGAAGCCGTTCGACGGAAACTTCAATGGCACAAGGAGCGCAAGAAGCAGCGGAGATCTCGTAGCATCCGTGCAGAAAAACACGTAGGCGTTCGACCAAAATGCCAAAAGTCACGTGGGCCTTCCCTCTTCGGGCCTGGGTCTTCTCCGGCGGAGCGCTGTGTATTTGGCGCTTGCATTAGGGAGGCCGACACTGTGAGAGGCGTCACCAATGGGCAAAGACTGTGGGCGGCGTGGAAGACGTATTCGTCTCCTCTCCTTCGCAGATATTGTCGTAGTGTCTGTCACGGCCGTTCAGTGGGGCGAGGTGGTAGCAAAAGCTGACACTTGTCCTGTTCGTCATTGGAGGTCAGTACATGGATGTCGACGTCGAGTCACAAGTTGGTCCTGTGTGCGCACTGGTGTCACACTCGCTCTAGTCACTCAGATCCGTCAGTAAGCTGCTTGTGCTTCTTGGTGGTACAGATCGCACGTTACTCTCGGATCTGTAGATCTCTACGCCCTCCGATCCATCTATCTTTGTTCAGTGTTCACTCTTGCGAATCTCCCATTATCACCAACGTTGTTACGTTTCCTACTCTGATTCCAATATTGAGGACGGAGGCTATTGAAAAGTCTACTGGAATTCAGGAGTCAGCAATGCCTCGAGCTCAAGCAGGTATTGACTACCGTCCTCGTCGCCAGCAAGCTTACCCTGGATACCCGCTACGGTACTATGGTCGCCACCAGGGGTTTCATAACTATTACTACCCTCGTCATTATGACCAGGATCCTCGCCTTGGTCGTGGTCCTGAGGGCCCTTGGCCAGCTTGCGGGAACTGGGACGAAGCAGACGAAGACGACGACTCAGAAGATCAAGAAGACGAGATATACGAGCAGGCAATGTTCGACCTCCGCGCTCGAGGTTACTCGCAGGAGCAAGCCGTCGAGATTCTACGTCGTCAACGGCCTCAGATAGGTGGAGCAGGCGCTGCACCAGCGGCAGACCCCCAATACGACGACGCTCCCCCAGAACACGCGGAGAATGATGGGCCTCTTCGCCGTGCGCCATCTCCGCCACCTCCGCCGCCGGCGCTCTCGCAGGAGGACCCACGACTGCCGTCTAGAGGTGTACAGTGGACGGATCCAGTGATCTTGTATACGGCCGACGCCTTCGCCACGCACTTGATGACCGTGACGCTGAACAACCCCCATCCGCCAGCCGTGACGCTCGCAGCAGAGATCCACGATATAGCTGTGCAGAAACAAGCGGAGCGCGACCCAGAAACAGAACCTGCAGATGTCGTACAGCAAGCCATGACCACCAAGGATCTCGAGCACGTTAGCGATGGACCGCGCGGCGGCACCTGGGTGATCAAAGCGACGAGGGAGGACGTGCTGGCTGCGCTGTGGGAGTTGCCGAAGAGCACGTGGATGCTTTTGGGTGGTGGGGTTGGTGCTCGGGAGGGACAAGTCTATGTGCTTCACCCACCCGAGAAGAAGACTGAAACCCCTGCTAAGAGACACCGTGGTGTTTGGAAGGGCCTTCGGGGAAGGAGAGCAAGGGACGGCGAAGCTGGCGCTAGACGCGACAGACAACGCGAGCGCGAAGCAGGCGATGAAGGCTCACCCGTTCGAGGAGAACCGGATGCTCGCAACAGAGGAGCTGCTATGCCTGCTCAGCAGCTGCCCGGGCATTTCGAACCAGGTCTTCGAGATCGCCGGGGTAGGGTGCGATTCTTTGAGCCTCCTCAGCACGCTCAGCCTCCACAAGCAGGCCCAGCGCAGGTGAACCGGAGAAACGGGAGGGCCGCATTTCCAGCGGTGCGCCATTTCGTCAGGGTAATCAACAATGATTTGATGGGGGCGCCGGATTGGAGGGATGTCTAGTGGAGGGTGTACTCAAATCCTGAATGATGTGCTGGTCAGCGGAAGTTCGAGACGCGATAAGGGGCTGGTTGCAGTCTTGCCATGCTTCTTGACTTCATATGCTTCAGCTTGCGGATAATGCACTTTACAGCGGTACTCTGGCTTTACTTGACCAACCCGGCAATTTCTGATGTAGCTTGCGAATGAAGATCTCACAAGTCTTTGGCCATAGTAGGAAGTGAAATGCAAGTAGGGGGCTTGAAGTAGAGCTTCGGCGGCCGGTGCACGAAAGCTTCCACGTCCGACATCGTCACTGGTGTGAGTCTACTGTACACACGTTAACAATCATGCTCCCCACCAGTCTCAGGCCTCATCCAGCTCCACTCGTCGGTACAAGATGGTCTCGGCTTCTAGCAGTCAGACTTTGAGCCTCCCCGATCTGCACCATGGCAGGTAACCCAGCAAGCGGCTACGCTGCGACCCAAGACCTACACGATGCCGCTCTTCCAATCTTCAACCTCGAGAAGGTCGAACTCCGCTTCGCCATCTCCTCAGACCTTGTTGCAGCTCAGGTTGCCAACAACGTTCTCGTCCTCGCTCTCTCCACCGGTCGTGTTCTGAGGATTGACCTGGATAGCCCGTCGGACATTGACGGTGCGTAAGAAGCACACCCACGTTACTGGGTACCTGGACTACTGACGAATTCCTCCCGGAAACAGACATCGACCTGCCCAAGAAGTCCTCAGAGATAGGCGTCATCAGGCGCATGTTCCTGGATCCTTCAGCGTCCCATTTGATCATCACCACCACACTCGGCGACAACTACTACCTACATACCCAATCACGGCAACCAAAGGCATTGTCACGTCTAAAAGGTGTCGTAATCGAAAGCATATCATGGAACCCATCGCAGCCAACGGCATCGACCCGCGAGATATTGGTTGGCGCTGCTGATGGCAACGTATATGAGGTATACATTGAGCCTTCGACCGAGTTCTATCGCCGAGAAGAGAAGTACTTGAAGGGGGTCTACAAAACGTCCGAGGGCACTGTGACTGGAATATGGACCGATCTAATACCTGGACGACCAGATTTCAGGAGAGTGCTGGTAGCTACACAAGGCAAGCTGTTACACTTCGTTGGACGTATTGGTAGGCACGGATCTGAGGGAAGCGGAAGCATCTTCTCGAAGTTGTTTGAGACTGAAGCTCCCACTGTGCACGAGATCTCAAGAGGGTCTGGTGCAACACCAAGCATGCTCTCGGTATCGCCAGACCAGCGGGATGTCCCCTTTCCTGACGGTACAGGATCGGAGAGGGCCTTTGCATGGCTGTCGTCCCAAGGAGTGTTTCATGGAAAGCTGCTGTTGGCCCCCGAATTGGCTGATCTCGGGAGCAAAGTATACGCGGCGTCCAGACTTCTGCCTCGATCGCTAGTTCCTCCATCGCAATCTGCAGGTGGCAGGAACAAAACGACGGAAGAGCCAATACACTCAATGATACTTACACAATGGCATGTTCTATGTCTGGTCGAAGGAAGAGTCGTAGCTATAAACAGGGAGGATGACACAGTTGTGTACGACCAGGTCGTATTGGAACCCAGTCAAAGTGCTGTAGGGTTGGTAGCGGATCAGAAGAAGAACACGTTCTGGCTGTTCACGAAACAAGAAATCTTCGAGATTGTTGTCAATGATGAAAGTCGAGACATCTGGAAGATCATGCTCAAGTCACGGCAATTCGAAGCTGCATCGCAATATGCGAAGACTCCGGCGCAGAAAGACGCGGTCGCCACAGCTTCTGGTGATTACCTAGTTAGCAAAAATCAGTACATGGAGGCCGCTGCAGTCTATGGAAGGAGCAGCAAGCCTTTCGAACAAGTAGCGCTGACATTCATCGATCAAGGCGAACAAGATGCGCTTCGCAAGTATCTCCTCACCAAGTTGTCGACGTTCAAAAAGACTTCGGTCATGCAGCGAGTTATGCTTACGAGTTGGCTGGTGGAAATCTATATGGCGAAGCTCAACTCGCTCGACGATACCATAACTACCAAAGCGGAATTAGCAGAAGGAATGAACACTGCAGACACTAAAGATCAGCTCTCCGCAATCAGACGCGAGTACCAGGACTTTGTTACCAAGTATAAGGCGGATCTGAATCGGAAGACTACGTACGAGATCATCAGCAGTCACGGGCGTGAGGAGGAGTTGCTGTTCTTCGCAAAGGTCATCAACGACTACAACTATGTACTGGCGTATTGGGTGCAGCGGGAGAACTGGCCCGAGACGTTGGCGATACTACAAAAGCAAACAGACCCAGAGGTCTTCTACCGGTATAGCAGCGTGCTGGTGGCGCATGTCGGCGGAGAGTTCGTGGATATCATGATGAGGCAAGCGAACCTCAATCCACGCAAGCTCATACCTGCACTGTTGAACTACAACAAAATTACGAGCGTACCTATCAATCAGGTGTTTTCTATTGTTCCTTCAGGAGGCGAGCAATCGGCTGACTCTGTTTTAGAACCAAGCTGTCCGTTACCTTCTCTTCTGCATAAATCAACACCACTCTACAGACGCCGCAGTGCACAATACCCTACTCTCAATGTACGCCTCTCATCCGTCTAACGACGAGTCAGCTCTGCTCTTCTATCTCGAAACGCAATCCCAGGCCCACGAGCAGAATTACGATGCCGACTTCGCCCTCCGCCTTTGCATCCAGCACAAGCGCGTGCAATCCTGCGTCCATATCTACAGCGCCATGTCCCAATACGCGTCAGCCGTCGACCTAGCTCTCAAATACGACGACGTCGAGCTTGCCGCCATCGTCGCCGACCGCCCAGACAGCGACGCAGCGCTCCGCAAAAAGCTATGGCTCAAAGTAGCCAAGAAGGTGATTGCGCAAAGCACCGGCATCAAAGCAGCCATCGAGTTCCTCAAACGCTGCGAACTGCTGCGCATCGAAGACCTGATCCCATTCTTCCCGGACTTCGTCGTCATCGACGACTTCAAAGAGGAGATCTGCGACGCGCTGGAGGAGTATTCGCGGCACATCGACTCGCTGAAGAGGGAAATGGACGAGTCGGCGCGCACGGCCACGCACATCAAATCGGACATCAAGGCGCTCGACCAGCGCTACGCCATCGTCGAGCCCGGCGAGCGCTGCTACATCTGTCGCCTCCCGCTGCTGAGCAGGCAATTCTTCGTCTTTCCCTGCCAGCACGCGTTCCACTCCGACTGTCTGGGCCGCAGGGTCGTCGAGCAGGCGGGCGTGGGCAAGAGCCGGCGCATCAGGGAGCTGCAGGTCGAGGTCGGCAAGGGCATTGTGGCGGGCGCGAGGAGGGAGCGTGCCGTCAGGGAGCTGGATGCACTGGTTGCGTCGGCGTGCGTGCTGTGTGGCGATGTGGCGGTCAAGCAGATCGACGAGCCGTTTGTGTTGCCGAGCGATGATAGAGGAGAGTGGGCGCTGTAGGACAGATCGCCGACCCCCCCATCTATTCGAACGTGCTCGGCGCCGCGCACATCCGGTGACTCGACTTACAAGGGTGATCAGGCACTGTGAGATACGAACACGGAGGCCACACTTCGTCACAGCGTGCGTCAAGTCCTTGCAGCCAAGCACGGACGCGTTGTGAAATGTGTCCGTATGGAGGCTACGTTTCTCGTTCCCTGTTCGCTCTGCCTTACACACACGGAGCCTGGCGGTTCTTGCACGCTCCACAGACGGCGCGACAGCTCTCTGAAGACCCAGCCGTCTCACGATCCCGACCACCATCCGCGACGCGTCCCTCATTCATTCATTCATTCGTTCATTCAGCGCTTCCTCTCTCACCGTGGCATCGTCCTTCCGAGCCGCCAGCCAGACCGCCAAGCCCACAAACGCGGCGTAGCTGAGCCCCACCACGGCGCGTCCTCTGCGGCCCTGCTTCCGCTTCAGCTCCTCGTTGGTGCCGAGGATGACGACGGCCTTCTTGAGGAAGGCGTAGCTCATGCCGCTCCACACCGTCGTGGCCGCGACGAGGTACTGGAAGGCCGTCATGGCCGCGTCGACGTCGCCGGGTCCCAGGATGCCCAGGTGGTGGCTGTCCGCCGTGATGACGGGCACGGCAAGCGTCGAGCCGATCAGCAGGAGCTGCAGCAGCGTGTTTACCTTCGAGAGGGTTGTGGGGTGCACTTCGGCGGATGGGAGCGAGAAGTCCCAGTAGCGGGTGAATGTCTTGGGCGCGGGGAGGGAGGCGTAGCGGTAGTAGATTGCGGCGAGCGCGAGTGAGACGTCGCGGCCTAGAATTAGTGTGGCCAGGTAGACTGTTGGAGGGTCAGTATGTTCGCTCCTTTCCGGGTTGAGAGAGACGGGGCAAGCGTGGAACGGAAACAACGAAACGTTATATGTAACCACCGGGACTGTCCAGAGCGAGATGGGTCCTACCGGGCAGTGCTCCGTTCATCGCCAACGTGATAGTGAGAACGGTCATGAGGGTCTTGTCCGCCATAGGATCAATCACGGTTCCGACCACAGTCTGCAGCTTCCATTTCCTTGCGATCCAGCCATCAATCAGATCGGTGACGCCAGCGTAGGCGAAAAGCCCTAGAGCCCAAACATGCTGCTCGTGAAGGACCAGGTAGCCCACCACGGGTGCAGCGATCAGTCTCGTGACTGTGAGGATGTTCGGGAGCGTGTAGATGTTTTCACGTGGAGTCAAGGAGGATAGACTCTCTTTGACTTTGGTACGGAGTTCTTTGCTCTTCTCTTTCGTCGTCTCAAGACTCTTCAGAAGTGGAAGGTTCGTCGGAGGCTTAGCGAGTCAGTATGTGTTTCGAGAACATCAAATGCAGTCGCTCATAAAGCTTGGGATGAAGTGACCGATTATGAGGCTCGGACGGAGACATTCTTACGCCGCGCGTTCCCGGCAAACTGAGCACAGACAGTAAAAACCCATGCAAAATAGCAAATAGCACGAGTGACCGCGCAGCAATCTGCGCTACCTGCGTAGAGAGGTGACACTGAGTTCGTGGGCGATGGAGAAGATACGAAAGAAGCAGATGACTGTTTCAGGAGACAACAATAATGCTGTAGTCATAGCTGGTCGGGTCACAGTTTCACCATGAACATTCGGGAACCCCATGGTTCTAGAGATTGCGTTTGTATGCGAGACAATGATCAGAAAACCTACTTTGCTGTTGCCCCTTTCCCGGTCTTCTTTCCCTCGCTGTTCATCAGCCAAACGCCGAGCCTCAG
The DNA here is from genome assembly GCA_005059845.1 of Cryomyces minteri. Taxonomy (NCBI): domain Eukaryota; kingdom Fungi; phylum Ascomycota; class Dothideomycetes; genus Cryomyces; species Cryomyces minteri. The sequence goes on from NAJN01000216.1 coordinate 24,359, forward strand.
CGGTTGCAAACGACCGGTTCTGTCTACGTGAGGGTTAGCGGGTGCGTCACGAGCCACGGATGTAGATGTCTTACTGTGTATGTAGACTCGCTCGTTCTGCACTCCTCTTATAGAGGCCTGGATGTATCCGAGCATGGCTCAGAGACCGACGGCGTCTTGTGAGCCTCGATGCGCATCGCGTGCGTGCTGTTAGATTCAGCAGTGACGAGCAAGGCAAAGACCGCACTGGTCCAAGTAACGAGGCTTGCCATTGAATGGCAGCCATATGTGGACGTGTGGTGTCGGACTGGGTAACGTGATCTCAAGGGTATGAAGAAACATTTACTGTGGCCGCGTCAGACAGAATGCGTTTAGAGCCTGCCGGTGTGACTGCGAGGCCCAGAACTAAGGTTACGTGTAAGCGACGACCGCCTCGGACGCATGCAGATGGCGTCCGATGAGGGCGTTCGAGTGCCGAGATCGTCCGTCGCACTGCCTCGAGGCTGGGCGTATGATGCAGACGACGGCTTGTTGGCCAGCGGTGCACATGTCGCAGATGAAGATGATTCTCAGAGGCGCTGGAACGCCCGGCAGGACAGGGTTGGGTCGCTGGCCTTGGGCCTCTACTTGCAGGTCGCCGGGACTGCCATCTCCCCAACCCTCCGCGGCAACGGCGGCAGATCTGCAGCAAGGATCGACCTACCACGACGCTGGGACGTGCTCTGGAACCCGACGTCTGTGAAGGTTACAACGGCCGACCAGACCAGCAAACCCAGACGGGAGGGCTAACGTGCGTGGAAAGCCTCCGGATCACACGTTCGGCAAGCCATTTCCATTACTTGTCTGCGGACTCGACGTTGGAGCCAGTGCAACACCGGGCGCTCGAAGACGCCGATGGCTGACAAGGTACAGTAGTTGCCGACAGTATTTGATATACGTATGGGCTTTTCGGGTTGCGCTACATCACTTAGATAGAATAAAAATGGGCGCCGCTGCAAGACCAGCGCGAAGCGGACTGCAGCGCTATGACAGTGTACTGTCGCTCTGATGGACGAAAGCGGTCCATGAATCCCATGACGATAAATCACAATTGCAAAGTACCATAGCGACATTTTGGTGATGGGGAGTCTATTAAGAACAAGGTGTTACGTAGGGACAGCAGGTAAAGACATACAGCCGCCAGTACCTGAGGCTAAGAAAAATCGCCGAGAGTAATGGACACGAGAGTAGTAAATGCGGTCTCCGCCTATAACATGCGGCTCAACTTTCGCGTGAACACACCTTCTTGCACCATCGAGCGTCCGAGATTGTAGTGTCTGCGTCCACTACTTAGAATTCCACTTTGTAAGGCGGTGCGATGGTGCATACCGGATGGGCATGCTTAGCATGGTATGGAGACAGAAACGTTGGTGCGTTGTAAAATCAGACGTCCCGTCTAGTGTTTTCAACTGCCGCAGTATGAACCACCTCTTGGAACGTGAGATCTTCGAACGTAAAGCTTCTGGGAAGGCGTCGCAACAAAGACTCCGCCCCTTGAAGTGTAGTTGTACAGGGTATTGTATACTTTAGTCTAGGAAAAACCCGCTTCGACTGCAATACGGAATAGGCGATTTGTACGGAGCTCTCTCCTCCCGTCAATACTGCGCGGTACCGGAACCAAGCGAGGCGGCCTGCGGAAGAGGCCTGAGGCTCGAACCAACTTCGTCGGTATTGTGAGAGGGTACCTGAGCGTTTCTCAACGAGTGGTGTTGCTGCGCATCGTACCAGTTCGAACCTCCGAGCCCAGCATAGCTCTGCTGGGGAGTCGCATAAGTGCCGTTGCGTAATGAGAGCGCAGCCATCTCAGCGGCCGTACGATGCTCTTGTCCAGTTGGCTGAACAACAAATGGTTGCTGTCGGTAGACGGCGGGCGATTGCGCCTGAACCTGGTTGTTCGTCTGGCCACCGTATGCTCGTGATTGTGGCAACCTAGTGGTAGGTGATTGAGACTGGATGTTGGTGTTCAAGTTCATGTGAGCCTGGATTGGAAGGCTGTACGCCTGCGAAGGGGATCTCACAGTTCGCTGCTGAGACTGCCCATTTGCACCTGCACTGTTGAGACCGCCAGTCGTGTTGTGAAGTTGCTGTGACTGTCCAGTGAACATCCCATTGCTGCCTGAGGAGGGCCCAAATGGATTGTGTGCATGGCCGTCCATACTGAGCGTAGATTGTCTGTGCGACACCTGGCCGTGCTCCGGAGAAGATGTCGCGAGACCTCTGTTGATCGACTGGAAGTGGGATTGCTGGGATGTCAGCCCGTTCTCCGTCTTGATATGAGGGCTGGTTGGCGATGTTATTGCAGGGCGATTATAAACGTCGTCAAAACTTTGAGCGACTGGTGTTGCCACAGTAGAATTTCCGCCATAGCTTGCCAGCAAACCTGACTGCTGTTGGGGCGTCGAAAACTGCGGGTTTGCTATTGGATACGAGTATTGGTGCGTCATGGATTGCCCATATTGAGGATATCCCTGTGCGGCTATGTATTGGCCTGATCGTACGTTGTATGCTCCATTGGCTACCGAAGGATACATGTGGTACTGCGCCTGACCGTAGTTAAGACGCTCCATGCCGTCCAATGGTGCCCTGAAGTTCTGTTTCTCGAACAGTTCTTGACGGATTTGAAGATTGGCAAGGCGTGGGTCTTCGGAGGGCTTTTGTAGTTTGTTGTTTCTGACGTCGCTCACAGTATAGTACGAGACAAGATGATGCGATACGCCGTTGATAGCAACACTCATGGTCTTCTTCACGAGTCCGTTGGGCTTGAAGCCGTAGGAGTCCACGAGGGATCCAATTAGTTGGCGTTCGTACTCTTTGTCTTCGTTGGTACCGCTGGTGAATTCATTCTTGACCTCCAGGACAGCCTCAGGTGTAATTGGCGCTGGGTACTCGTTCGTGTCGTCCTCGTCAGAGTTCTGTCCTGTACAAGGCTCGCCTGACCTGGTGAGAGAGCGTTTGCGCTTCATCGCACGTTTCTTCTCTCCTGGAGGAAATGGTTTCTCTAGCTCGCGGTAGATGAGGAAATTGCCGAGGATACGGCTGGGACTCCATGCGACCCCATCAGTCCATCTCTTGATACCAGTTGCGTTCTCCTCATAGATGAACACGCTACCACTTGTAATGAGCGCGGTTCGTTCTCTATCATGAGGACGACGTGGAACGTGGTTCAGCTTTCCAGCAAGACATCCCTCGAACAACACCAGACCGTCAGCGCTGTCAGAGACGAATCCTTTGTACGTGGGCTGCAACGTGCCCACGCCGCTGCTGCCACTCATGATGACCGATCAAACAAAGGTACTTGTAGACACCAGAAAGTTGACTCTGCACTGAAGAGGTGATCAGAGGCAGAGTCGCACGTGGCTCTGTTCACTGAAGCTTGAGGGTGTTAGCACTAATGACGCACGGGGCCAGAAGCTGACAATTGAGAGTGAATACCTTTGGTTGTGGCGGGACTCTGTAGGACCAAACAGGCAGAGCTGTATATGGAGAAGAGTACAAGCAATCGGCGTGAGGGTTGAGCCTACGTTGCTTGCAGACTCTCGTGTGAGCTGCAGAATGTCAAAGCTTCGGTTCGCACGCGTGTACGAGGCTTGTGCGCGACAGCGATGACGGCTCAGCAATGGATCGCACGTTCGATGACTTGCGCTCTCAATGCAAGCGGAATTCGCACCCGCTCTTGTCGATCCTGCGGATTTGGGCAATGAATGTTGGAGGCCGAAGGATGCACAAGATGTTCGAAGGAGGCAGAGAGGTGAGGCTATAGGAGCGCGGTCAGTACTAGCTAAAGCCGTGAAGCTCAAGGTTGCGGGTGCGGGAGGAGTGACCTTCGCTTCCTCGTTGGCAGAATGGCAGTTTAACTTCAGGACCGTACAGGTATGTGCATGAAAGGTGCAGGATTGATGCGCAGTCAATGCTTTTGAATAACGGGCGATCGCCCAAGAGGCGCCCTCAGATCACAGGCTTGGACCACTTCGTCGTGTGGCCCCACAGATGAGACAGAACCACGGAACGGTTGACTTATGAGATGGCTCCCATGGGTCGTCGGGCTGTTGAGGCGCAGGTTCTCCGCACGTCGACTCGATAGCGCCAGGGCTTTGACAACGGCTTTGGACGAAAGTCCCGTAGGCTGCTAGGACCGACAGCCTCAGCACAACGCGTCTCCCACCTTCGGATCCGATTAGGCAGATAGGCCTATGTGCACTGCCCGCTCGAGCCTGAAGCAGTTTGGCGGCCACCCTAAAGTGACTACCCCAGCTTCCAACCTCTCTTGATGACGATGGCGCAGCAGAACGGCACCGCTAGCGGTTGAGGCCTCGACCTTTGCGCTTGGTCCTTCACCCGTGTCCTGCGATGTCGTCCTAACACGCCTCCGGATGCTCTGGAATTGGGCCTTGAAAGAGCCGATGCGGATAGAGCAATCCTTGGGTTTGATGGAGTCCGGTGATCGGGCCGGCAAAGTTGCAATCAGTTGAACTCCGACGAGCTTAAGCCTCGTAGATCTGATGGTGCCCGGGGTCAGACTTCCCGCAACCGGGAGTCAAAGTGGCAGTCAGTACGTTCGTAGGAAGAGGATGAGTCCAGGCACGAGGTGCGAAGCGACCGAAGACGTCGGTCAGAGCCGCTTAGGTGGACAGCTTGGACGTGCACCGATTCTGAAAATTCGAACACTCGATGCCACCATGAATGGATGAGGAATGGTGATGTAGCTGCCCCAGAGACCAGCGACGTTGGGCACTCGGACCTGGTGGTCTTGGGCGCTCTTCCCTGCCGTCGACGGCGAGGAGGAAGTCTTAGTGGGTAACTTCGTAGTGCTAGGCCTGCCGGATTCGCAGTCCTACGATCTCCTAGAGTGCTCTTGGAAAGTGCGGGGTTGGAAAGTGCAGAAATCGCAACGAGGGCGAGCGATTTGGGCCCGCCGCACGAGAGTGTCACTCGTTCTCACCCCGTTCACTTCCTCCTCCCCACCAGCAAGCACCAGCCAAGCGACGGTGCACAAGGGCCGGCCTAACGCTTCCAGTCATAGCACAGCTTTGCATCTGCGCAGTGAAGTACAGGCACCTGCAGCCTCTTAGCCGGCGAAGTTGAAATTCCCTATACACGTTGTAAGCGAGAGTCCTGCTCACTTCGGCACACAGTGTTCGCCCTGCTTTACAGCCGTGATACAGAGCACTTGAGCATCGAACATGCCTGCTCACGCAGGTGAAGCCAAGCGACACCAGCATCATCGCCGGGCATCGCTTCCCCGGAATGCACATAGCAAGGTGGAACCTGCCGGCGGGATCGAATAGGTAGGCGGTCTAGCCACAGCTCGACGAGTCATTGGATGAGACACGACGGGAGTACTTTGTCATCGCAACGTCAATCGACTCTGCCAGCCTTCAAGACCGTCGTTGTGGATCGACCGGCTTGGCGCTCAGCATCGACGTCTATCTAACTCTTCCAAATACCGAAGGCTTGGCCAACTTCACGCCTTGGCGCCGAGATGGTGCCTGGCCGAGATCTGTGTCGTCGGATCTCTCCAACTACTGGTGTTCGTGAGGCCTGTGGATCTGTACCGACCATGTGCTTTAGCCACATGTGAGCGATCCCCGTCTCTCTGCACTGTTAACTGGCCCTCTTCTGCCTGCCCGAGCGATCCCCGTTTCTCTGCACTGCTAAATGGCCCTCTTCTGCCTGCCCGAGCATCTACGAGAGCAACGCGGTCCGATAGTGGAAAAACACGGGTCGCCGCACTTTCCAGTCAAGTTTTACTGATAGTGGCCGAGGACGACACACGCCGTCGCTGGCAGTGGACTCGACTATTTCCGTGTCACAAAGAATTCTTGACATACGGAGTTCGATATCAGAAAATGCTTGGATCACCACTGCTCTGGGCCAAAACTGATTAGCAGGCTCTTCCCACATCCTCCATGTGTGCGCAAGCCTCCGACTTGCAGGACCCGACATGTAACTAACGTTGCAGTACCTGCACCACGGACATTAGACGGTCTGATTGGCGGCCTTGCGGAAGTGTCTCCGAATGGGCGAAGTCATTGGTACAGGACTCGGCCACCAAGCATGGTATCATTTTCGACGTCTAGGCACGCGCATGTCACTAATCAAGTGAGGGAAATCTG
>NAJN01000217.1:0-30410 GCA_005059845.1 Cryomyces minteri
AGAACGTAGCTGGTCGACCATGGAACCTTTCCAGCGAGCTGCTGCCGCGGCTAAGCTGTCGACATAACATATTGATCTTTCGTTGCATTGTTTCAAACTCCGGAAGGCTGTCCACAGCTGCCATTCGGCCGAGCGTCGAGCTCAAGTCTGCTGACAAGCCGTTTACAACAACCATAGATCTGAGTAAAGGGTCCAAGATGGGGCCGAGGTACTCGTTCATAAATGTGCGTCCACCTGTTCGAGTCGGATAGATGAAGATGAATGTGCCATGATCAGGCGATAGCTCGACGAGCCGATCAACCAGTAGTGATGAACCAGTAGTGGTGAACATTTCAGCAAACTCGTTTGCACTGGTCGGCGGTATATAACGTTCCACTAACGAGACGTTCACTGTTGAAGGCGGCACGACCGGATGAGGTGACGAAGGGAACTTGGGGGCATCGCTTTGATAGTCACTGATAGGAACAGCGCTATCAAAAATCTTAGTGGTGAAATAGTCGTCTCCTCCCACTGCAGGGCCTGGAGTGCTGGGAGGAGACGTGGGCAGGTCAGCTAGATTGAATCTACCAGGCACAGCGTGAAAGACATTGATCCAAACCGTCGGGCTGGGCGGTATGTGCTCGTGAATGGCATTGATGATGAATGGAAACGCGTGACCGCGAGCGGAGGGGCTTGGGAGTGCATGAGAGAGAACCTTTACCGACGTCAGGGTAGAGCTCATGGAATAAACGTTAGAGACTGTGGCAAGCAGTCAGCATCGAGCGCTTAGTTACGAATTTCCTATGGCTTACGCATGGTCTTCACCGCTACACCGAGCCACGCCTCTATTCCACTACGACTGATCTGCACTGCATCTAGCGACTGACTGAGTGATGTATCGGGTGTTGGGGATGATCGTTGTGAATTTAAAGGCGCTGTTCCTGGGTCTGTTGCTGGCGATTCTGCCGCTGCAGTCGTAACACTTGCAAGTGAGCCCCAGTCGATGTAGCCGCCCTCGTCATGATTGTGGCGATGTACTGCCGGAGCGGACTGCAAATGGCTTTTGAGTGCCCTTCTGAAGGGTTGGGAAAGGAGTAATCCGCCGGTCTCGCTGCAGGTAACATCGGAGCTTGTGGGGGATGCGCAAACCCACCGCGCGGGTCTGTGGGGTCCTCAGCCTGTGATAAAAGGCCCCCGTTTACGCTGAGCATAGTGCCTTCTGGAACAAAGTTGGGGCTGTTGAATTGGGGTGAGGTGATACCCAGAGAGTTAAAGGAGGGAAGCCGTAGTCTGTGGCCTGCCCTCTGGAGCGCTGGTGTCGGTAGTGCGTCTGTAGGAGGTAGAGCAGCGCCAACTAAGTTTGCAAACCCAAGGTCCAACACAGGCTGCAATTCATGAGCAGGTGACAAAACTTCCGGTAGCTTCACCTCTCCAGGCTCGGGAAGATGTAGCGCCTGAGTTCTCCTGTGAAGAAGTCCATGGGTTCGGCGGGAGGAAGGTCGGGGCAAGGTCATCCTCGTTGGTTGAAGGTGAAAGAAGTCCCGCCGTCGAAGGATGTAGTGAGAGGTCTTCAAGCCTCATCGCATGGTCAAGACTGCTGCGGGCTCCTCTCGTTGCTTGCATGAACTCGCTCTACAGTCAAGGCCACCGAACAGGCAAGGACAAGCTAGATTGGAGAGGTGGCTGCTGCGCCAGCCCGTTGCCAAAAGAGCGTCGGTGAGCGCGTCAATTAATGCTTCGAGGAGGATAGCAAACGACGGGTCTTATATACTCGGGCCACTGACGGTTCCTGTCAGTGAGGTCGCAAAGTGCCCGAATGATTCGTTTCACTGCAGTCCAATATCTCGACAGTGGAAAGTCAGCGACCGGAAGCGAGAGGAAGGAGCGACTCGGACTCGACGCTAGCTGCTGCTTGAAGCCGACGGCTGTGGCTTGTGGGTCGGTCTAGATCGCGGTCTTTGCCTCGGTGGCCTTCCCTCTGCTCAAGTCGCTATGTCGACCGGACGGGACTCACTACTGTGCAGCGCATGTAAGCATCGAGTCCGTCTCGAGTTGTTTGGCTTCGGTATTGATGTCGTGGTGCAGCATCGCGTGTTCAGCATGCCTTGGCGGAGGTAGTTCCGTCTCCAAACGCTCATTCGTCGACGAGGCGGAAGCCCGGTGTCAACCTCTGAAACACCACCTCCATGGCTAAGCGGTTTAATCGCTCGCCATCACTCTCCTACCTTGCTTTGGTCTCTCTGACTGAACCAAAATTCCTCATGGATGAAATTCCCGCTGTTCAACCAGGCCGAAGATGGAATTCCTTTACCCACGCGTCACGGTGCTGTCTACTGCTGGCCCCGAGGTGATGCACGAACTTCATCGATACAAGCCATGTTCGCGCCGAAGCGTTGGTTTCGATATGGCTACAAAGGACCAGTAACGTCAGCGACTGACTGAAGTGATTTCGCTATTCGGGAGCGGCCAAGTTGCCCGTGGTCTTCGGGGCAGGGGCCTGCGGCAGCTCTGCATCAATGGTCACTGCAAGCCGGCAAGGTAAAGTCACGCATCGAGATTCCAACCGCTATGTTCAGTTCGTTGTCGCCAGGTGGTCGTGCCTATGGCGTTCCAGGAATCAGCGGCAAACACACTGACAGAGCGAGGTCCTTGACGCGAGACTGTGAAGCATGTTGACGACGGAATACAATCAAATCCACGATCCACACCATTTGAAGATGCCCTCGGATCGCCAGGATGCAGTGGTTGTGGCTGCCGATGGATTTCTTGCGTTACCGGCCGGATCCGGTACTGGTATCTTGGCTTGGTCAGGGCCAAGTCGTGTGCTCCCAGACGAGTGCAGCCCGCCAGGTACATCGACAACTGCACAGAGCAGTCGAGAAGCAAGAACCTGATCTTCAAAACGGCAGGTACGGGATGGTCCATGCTAGCAACCGTCCGTACCAACAGCGGTGATTGTCTTGAAAGGCCCAGTCCATAACGTTCTCCTGATTGTCAGAAGGAACATCTCGTATACTCGTCCTGACTAACGTCTCTTTTCTCGAGCCTCTAACAGCGAACAATTTTGTCTGCCCGTTGTTCAGTGGTTTTTTTCTCGCAGCTCGGTCCCTGAGTTTCAACCGCGCTTGTGGCGTCATCGTACATCTCTTTTCTCAACACCGCTTTCGTACATCAAAGTTGTTTCGAAATCTCGATGTCGAGGAGAAATTCGTGTTTCAATGGCAGTGGAGGTCGATTTAAGCAGTTTTGTCGACGGCGTCCTCTCTTATTCGACCGATTGCCTTGTGGCTCTCCAGCAGCGTGGATCTGATATGCCGATCTTCGAGCTAGCCGCCTGGCATACATGACGTTCCGCAACTACGTCAGATATTTACACCTCTTCTCCAGTAGAATACGGTGTGCAGTTTTGGTCTTTGTTCTGCTCTTCCGCCAAGACCCAGGCGAGATTTGTAGCAGTCTCCTTATGTTCAGGTGCTCAGGAACTGTAAAAGCGTATACGGGATAATTGAGAGAGAACTCCCAATTTTCGAGGATCAACGTGCTGTCACTACATGTCTTCAACTGAAGTACCTACCATCGACCCTCCTATCATGGTACTATGCTCAAATCGTCTTTCTATGTAATCGGCATTGCGAGCTACGGTAAAATGGTGGAGCAACCAGAGGTGCTCCGCAAAAGGTGAAGCATCGCACCGCTGTTAGGCAACAGGCAGCAAGTTGAGGAGTAGTGACTGGAGAATCGCAGCAATATGAAGGGCAAAGCAATGTGTCAGAAGTCGCAGTGCAAAGTGCCCGCTCGACTCCATGTCCAAGGCTGGTAGGGAAGACGCGGGCACTGACCTAGGCTGCTGGCAACTACAAATGATGTCTGCGCTTTCCGCTGTTCATACTGCTACAGCCGCTCTCTCTCTATAGCTTTTTATCTTTCACGACTGACACTATGCATCGGAAGTCAACGGACGTTGGTGATCAGGACGGTGTTTCATCCCTCCGACGTCGTTCTTCTTCAGGCACCTGGCTACGTCCAAACCTTTTAAACAATTCTATCGCTAGATTGTTGGTCACGATACGGAAGATCTTTCTACCACAGTAGGTAGAATGTTCCTTCTCCCTCGAATGTGCTGAACCGGAATAGTATGCCCGCGATAGATAGTATCTCTGCTTTGGATACTAAGTCTTTCGCCAATCGATGTCCTTCAGGCTTCCAGAGCACGAACGCTCATGGCATACCCTGCGTAGTGGGGTTGGCTTCATAGGCCCGAACTACAGTGCCAAGCTACTACACCCGCTGCGGACAGTGATCTTGGCTTCAAGATCTCGCAACTTCAATTTGTTCTTGTCCATCGCAATGAGACAAAGTGCACTGCAAGCTTGACGTCGGTTGTTCTGTGTTGTGTAGACTCATGATTCTTTTCTTTCTTCGCGCTTAAATTTTCGAGACACACTCCACAAAGGGAATAAAGGAGAGTCACTCTGAAGGCTTCCGAAAGTCGTACAGTGGCACAAAGACGGAAGTTGCTACATACAGGAGCTGCGATTCCGAGAGAATCTTGCGTCTCGTTCTAGCAACTGTCGTTCTGATTGATATACTACCACATTTCCCTAGTCTATCGTAGGGCCGCTACATTGCGTTGACCATCCGCACCATCGCTGTTCGAACAGCAAAACGAACTGCGCTTCATCCAGCATCCTCAAGCTTGTGCAGTTGTCACAGAGGATCTTTGCACCAATCGATATGTGCAGACTCTATTCTTGGGCATGCGCCAACTGCAGCTTCTCGCAACACCACCTACTTCGCTGCCCTGCGGGCAAGCAAGGCCTCTGCACCAACCGTCCACGTACAGTACAGCCTCTGCCGGCTAATACTCCCGCTATCCGTTGCTCGAACTGCGTCGATCCGGTTCAGACCTATCCAGGTGACAAGCTGTATCTGTCTTTACCTGTCCAGTGCCCATCCAGCGCCTACCAGTCAGAAGGGATGAGTCAGGCACAGCAGCCACAACCTACACAATACCTGCAGCCAGGCGAAGCGAACATCGATCCACGGTTGTTAGGCGCTGCATCAGCAGTTCAAGGAGATGCTCCATCGCATTTTGCGCTTGGCCCGGGTCATGGCCTTCCTCCGCAACCACAGTACCGCAACGAACCGCACTACCACCAGCAGTTCGACCATCCCTACCATCCCTCAGCACCAACTGCACCGCACCTTCCCAACTGAACAACAATAACAACGCTCGTCCCCCACCGTTCATGTCTTCAGGTCAGATGTCGCATGTGCTGCTACCTGACAATGCGGCGATATTCGCGGCCATGAAGCAGAAGAGGGAGAGCGTGTTTGAGCATGCGATAGAGGGTCTCGAAGCTGCAAAGGCACGCGCATTGATGGCAGGTGGTTCTCTGGACTTCTCACAGGCTTGGGAGGATGCGTGGGGCATGTTGAGGCGCGATTTGGCGCTTCTGTGAGAGATGTTGGTTCTAGACATTTCTTGCGGCGCGAGACGATTTTACGTTACTTTGCGATAATCTCACCGAGGCAGGACATGACCCTCATCGCGAGACATTGTGTATCTAGACATCTCTCGTAGAAGGACAGGTCCTTGCATTGATGAATGTCCTTCTGCGCTACTTCTGTGTAGTGCGGCTGATATTGATCCGCTTTGGCTCGGAAATCTTGGCGCCCGTATGCAATTTAGCTTCGACTCGTCAACAGCTTTCCCGACTCTCCCGATCGTCTACGCCGGAGCTGATGGAGAAGGCTCCGAATGCGGTGCTCTACACGAAACACTGTCCCTTGCAAAGGAAGCTGACGCGCAGTGTGTTCTCGTCAATGGATGCTGGATTCTCGTTGTGCATGCTTCGGGTAACAAAGGCCATGCATGCTCGGTAACACGTGGACGCAACGATGTCTCGCCTTCTAGTCTACACTCCACCTGCACTCTTCAGCAAGGGCAACCACAGGGTGAGTTGAGCTCACACAACTGACTCGTGTCCACGCAGCGCTACCTGACTGGGTTGCCGTCGCTGATTGACAATGGCGATATAGGAGATCTCCAAACTCCGTCACGCAGCTCTACTACCCGCTTCGTGGTCCTTGTACGCTTCCGCGTTGCCCAAAGTGGCTGCAGTGGCTTTGCCGATTCCCCTGAGTTGCTCAACGATCGACGCGGGAGAGGCACGGTAGGGTCGCCGAGTGCCGTGATAGGAGGACCTCTGCCCTTGCTTTCCACACTCTCACCAGAACCATGCAGACGCAGGCTGGGTCGGCAGCATGGGTTATGCTTATTTGAGACTTCATTGAGGGCATGAGTCGGAAGAACGCCCGAAGGCTTTCTCAGTGCTGCGACCTACTTGCTGTTGTGCACCTCGGGATGGAGTCCTGGGCTTGTGGTACCTTATTGCTCCGGATGTTTCTCTCCCTACGTCTCCTCCTTCGTTTCTTTTGCATATGAAACATCCGCGTGGGGTACAGTCTTTACCACAGTGTTCTGTCTAATTCAATCAACCGTCTGATGTTCACGAGAGCTACCATCTTCTGTCATACCCTCAGCACGTTTTATGTCTGCTTCGTTGCGTGACGGTACTTGAGAAGAGTCTGAGGCCACCGATTAAACTACGTCCTGCTCCCCCCGGCTCTCAACTGTGTCTACGGACTCCTACTCTCGTAGCTTGCACGCAATCTGCTTGACGAACCAGAAGAGCTTGCTGGTCGTCAGCTGCAACATCGCATCCTGTTCCTCACAGCACAGCGACAGATGGAGAACAAGAAGCCGACTGGCGATCGAGAAAACAGATGGTCCGGCTGGTCGACAAACACTCTGGCAACAATCCCAGATGTTGAGTCGGAGATAGAGAATGCACCACCTGTTCCTCCGATCCCGCGCGACAGCCAAAACATACCTCAGGACAATCGGTGGTCTGGATGGTCAGGAAAGACAAACCTCTCCGCGCCAGACTTGTGTAGAGGATGCGAGAAGATGCCACCAGTGCCAGCTCTGTCTGGCAACGAGGAGAAATGGCGACCACGATCCAAGCATCGATTGTCAGGGGTGCCGCAAGGACCTATGGCGGCTTGGGCTAAGGACCCAGCGAATGCGCACAACTGGTCAAAGGCTAAGAGAATATATCACACTGTCGTTCCAGGTATGTGGGCATGCTGCTGCATGTACTGAGCTCGCCCTGTTCCACGTTGCTAACGCCTCTACAGCCTCCGTCGCTTTTGCATGGTATGTGCTCAGGGACACCTTGCGGAGTCAGATAAACTCACAACAGACGCAGCACGTTAGCATCCTCTATATATATCCCTAGTCATGGATACGTCAGGACGCACTTCAATGTCTCACCCACCATTGCTCTTTTGCCCTACTCCCTCTACATACTGGGTCTGGCGTGCGGCTGTCTCGTGTCATCTCCATTTAGCGAGGCTTTTGGTCGTCGTGCTGTGTACCTCGCATGCACCCCAATATTCGCGCTCTTCATTCTTGGGTCTGGCTTCTCTCGATCCGTCGCCGCTCTTGTCATCTGCAGACTCTTCGCAGGCATCTTCGGCGGTTCTGCACTTGGCTTGGGTAATGGGACTATCTGCGACATCTGGCCGTTGTCTGACGTCAGCATTCCCATCATCTCATATATTACGATGTCATTGCTCGGACCCATTATCGGGTAAGTACAATTTCTGCGGTCTGCGCTGTTGCGGTGTTTGCTGACCTTCATGAAGTACCCTGCTAGGTGGCCTTGCCACCCAAACGTATGGTTTCCGCTGGACGCAATGGATAACTTTGTACTTCACAGCGGCTAGTCTGATGATGATACTACCCATGCAAGAAACTTGCCGGAAAAGCATCCTCCAACGCCGTGCCAAACGTGAAGGCGCTGTCGACGAATTGCTCCATCCGCGACGCAAAATGATCGGATCCATCATGCTCCCTCTCTATTCGACGGTCACTTGCCCTTTGGGTCTACTTCTCGAAGAACCAATCGTCGGCCTCTTGAGTTCATACGTCGCATTCACTTTGGCCCTTTTCTATGCATTCTTCGTGGCTTTCCCCTATGTCTTCGCCACAGTGTACGGCTTCAGTATTGAACCTCAAGGTCTTACCTTTCTCGGCTTGGGAGTTGGATGCCTCGCAGGCCTTCTTTTCTTCTCGATCTATGATCGGTTCATCTACGAGCCACGCGTTGCTCGTTGGAGAGCCGAACGCCGCGCTGAGGCCAAACACAAACGTAACAGCCAGGTCACCCCTAGCAAACACAACAGCACGCCGACGTCGATCAAGCGTAAGAGCTGGCCATCCACTTCGGACCCCTTCACACCGTCGGAACAGAACATACAACTAGCTGTGGCAGCGGCAATATATCTCAACGCCATCCCGGCCAATGTCGGCAAGAAGATCATCCCAGAGCGTGTGATTGTCTTGCTCAACTTGCACCCGAGCTACAGCGACCTTTGTGAAACGCTGGAGGGTCTCGGTCTGAAGCTCGACAGAGTGGCGTTGGCGAAGGTGCTCACCAACGCTCTCGCAAGAGCTGGGAAAGCAGCAGCGTTCTCTCGCTCGAAGTCCCTGCTCCAGATTGCTAATAGCTTGGAACGCCCACACACCTCAAGCGATGTAGAAGCTCAGAAGAGCAGCTCTTCTCCGAATCCACTCTACATGACCTTCTCGGCTCCTGTGACTCCCGTTGCACCGCTGCCTCCTAGCATACCACCTCCGGAATGGCGTCTCAGCATTGCTCTGCCAGGCGCTATATTACTGCCCGTGTCATCTTTTGTATTTGCCTGGACCGCACGAGCTGGTGTTCACTGGATGGTGCCCGTGTTCGCCGAAGGACTGTTCGGTATGGGGATCTTAGTTGTTCTTTGTACGCTGACGCTGTACATCATGGATGTATACGAACCGCTTCACGGAGCTGATGCTGTGGCCTTAACTGCATCTTTGAGGTACGTGTACTCCTGTTGTTCGTTCTTAGGGGTTTGTCGTCAGAGATGCTGACCACCACCACAGCTATGTTCTTGCGGCGGCGTTTTCGCTGTTTATCGTTCAGATGTACGAGAAACTGGGGACAAGGTGGGCGATGACCTTGCTTGGGGTCATTAATGTTCCATTCTCAATCATTCCTTTCGTGTTCATCAAGCTTGGGCCTGGACTGAGAGAGCGGGCCAATGCGAGAACAAACCTCAATAGCTGTCATTCTAGAGAACACGCCCGGAGGTGATGGAGGCTTCTTTGGACTACTGGCTGTGTTTGGAGTACGTGTTCTAGAGCACTTGGGCTCTGAGGCGGGCGTTGATTTCTGCCTTCTACGCGTAGTGATACCTTGGGTTGTTTACCTGTATCTACAGGACTGAGACTCCCCTGGACGCCTTTGCCTTACAATATTGTTCTACAGCGGTCGACGATAGTTAGACTGCACAGCCACCCGCCGAGCTCACGAAACATATGAACGACGACCCTGCATAATCTACGACAGGAACGATTTGTTTTTACGTGTAATATCGTACGATTGCCTTTCCGATCTGCCCACCTTTTCATGTAATACCTCAACGGTACTCCTCTCATGGCTTCTAGTTGCTCTTCCAAAGCACCGGAAGTACTCACTTACACCTCCGGTGACAGCTCGCAACCTCCAGACCTGCGCTTCCTCCACTACAACGACGTGTATCATGTAGAAGCTGGAAGTGCCGAGCCTGTTGGTGGCATTGCTCGCTTCCAGAGCATCTGCAACTACTACCGCAACGACGAGGCGTTTGCGGCGCTTCCAGAGCTGCTCACGCTGTTCTCCGGAGATGCGTTTAACCCGAGTCTAGAGAGCAGTGTGACGAAAGGTAGGCGCTACGAACCTCAGTAAGGTACTCTCTGGGCGAATACCACCCCATAGTCAAGCCCGCAACAAAGAATGTGTATTGACAGCATCTAGGCAGTCATATGGTCCCGGTGTTGAATGCCCTAGGGACGGACTGCGCCTGCGTTGGTGTGAGATCACTACTCCTTTCTCTTGCTCTCGAATCGTTGCACTCGACTGACTGCTTCTCGCCGCAGAACCATGACCTGGACTTCGGCGTACCACATTTCAGGCATCTCGCGGACCAATGCACATTTCCTTGGCTCTTAGCCAACGTCCTCGATCCAGCTCTGGG
The DNA here is from genome assembly GCA_005059845.1 of Cryomyces minteri. NCBI lineage: Eukaryota > Fungi > Ascomycota > Dothideomycetes > Cryomyces > Cryomyces minteri. Next base: position 10,111 of record NAJN01000217.1, read on the forward strand.
TGAAGACAAGTGTCTTGGAAATGCCGAGAAGACGACGATGATCACCTGCTCGAATGGTGTCAAGGTGGGCATTATTGGGCTCGTAGAGCGCGAATGGCTAGATACTATCAATGTCCTACCACCGAACCTCATATACAAATCAGCGTCAGCTACGGCGAAAGAGCTAGTGCCTGGCTTGCGAGAGGCGGGAGCGGAGATCGTTGTAGCCCTTACACACCAGCGGGAACCCAATGACAACAAGCTAGCAGAGAACACACCGCTGGGCATGATAGACTTGATTCTAGGTGGACATGATCACTTCTACCAGCATACCGTCATCAATAGCACACACATCCTCCGCTCAGGCACCGACTTCAAGCAGCTCAGCTACATCGAAGCGAGGCGCAAACGAGACGGCAGTAAAGGCTGGGACTTCAGCATCACGCGCCGGGACATCATCAAAGCTATACCAGAGGATCCGAAGACGGTCAAGCTGGTGGACAAGCTCACCTCTGCGCTGAGGTCTAAGCTGGAGAAGCCCATCGGGTATACAGCGGCTCCGCTCGATGCGCGGTTTACCACCGTCAGGCTGAAAGAGTCGAATCTTGGCAATTTCGTATGCGACTTGATGCGCTTCTACTACCACGCAGATTGCTGCATCGTGGCAGCTGGGACGATAAGAGGGGACCAGGTATATCCACCAGGAGTGATACGGTTGAAAGATATAATGAACTGGTCCGCTTTAACGCATCAACAGAGAAGTCGCGTTTAGCTGATGAGACCACAGCTTCCCATTTGAAGACCCGTGCGTCGTGGTTCGCGTCAAAGGCCAGGCTCTTCTCGAAGCACTCGAGAACTCTGTCGGGAAACATCCGGCTCTTGAAGGTAGGACGCGAGTTTCAATCGATGAAGCCGCATTAATACTCACTGTCAAAAGGACGTTTCCCCCAAGTTTCAGGCATTGAGTTCGAATTCGACCCTACAAAACCCGAAAGCTCACGTGTGAAATACGTCAACATCAACAAAGATCCCCTTGATCTACAGAAAGACTATACGCTGGCAACGCGTGACTACATGGTTCGCGGAAAAGGTATGTTGTATTCCCTCTCGCAAAATGGTCGGACCTTGCAGCTGTCTACGTCAACTGCCTCTACCGCTCTCTCTCTAGAGTCAGAGTGCCGCTATCGATGTACTGATCAACCTCGTAGACGGCTTCAATTCCCTTCTCTCGGAAGCAGACGGCGACACAGCAGTCGAACTTGTCTCAGAAGAAAATGGCATGCTGATCTCCATGATTCTACGGCAATACTTCATGTCGCTCAAAGTGCTCGGCAAGTGGGGCAACTGGGGTGCCTCCATGGGCCATCACTGGGGCAGCGTGCACAAAGACCTGCACAAGAAGCACCCAGTCCGTGAGCCAATAACGCCAGGCACAGTGGAAAACACGTTTCTGAAGAATCTTCCGACAGATTCGCGAAGCGTCCCGTCCCTCGTAGGGAAAGCACAGGAAGAAGGAGCCAGGCCGTCGAAGAACACTGAGTCTAGTGCCGCACAGGCAGCAGGTGGTGGTGCCGACTTCGAGATGAGTGAGTCAGAAGATGACGCCTCGGAGCTCAAGCCCGTGCCTACGGATGTCAGCCAGCGCGAGCGCGAGCTTGTGATCATGAGAAAGGTGACGAAGAAGTGGTGGCGGCTAGCCAAACTGCCAGGGCACCCGAGTCTGTGCGATGAGGAGGACGCGGGCGAGTTCGTCGTGCATTGGACCAAGGGCATTGCGCCGAGGTTGGAGGGCAGGATAAAAGAGACGAAAGGGTGAATTGGAGGTCAGCGTAGTCTAAGTGAGAATGACTTGCATAACTGCGCGCATTCTCGGGCGCATCGATGTTTCCGGACTGGATTGGGGTCAAGGTGTTGGAACAAGGTTCATGATGGTTTACGGGCTTTGCCGTGTCGGTCACGATTTCGAAGCCTCCGGAACATCGGCGGCTCATTCGATACGGAGCAATTTGATTACGGCCTTCAGCAGTCTAACTGCCGCGTACTCGCCTTGTTTACGATCTCATGAAGAAAAGGTCCGAGGACCTAGAGCAGATCTGGCACTGCTGACTTATGAAATCTCATTGCTGAGCCGTGTTGAGTTGTGATGTTCTCTCTGTTCTGTTGGTCCTTGCTGAGACTCACTCGTCGGTGTCACCTCCTACTCTCTCACTGCAGTGTGATTCCTTAGAAGCCGTTCCAGTTCATGCAGTACAACGACGTCGCACATCTCTTATGCTGGCGGCAGTCCCTCAAAGAGGTAGCTATCAGACAAGGTTGATCTATCCTGCCATGATTGCTTCAATCCCTTTCTTGTTCTGATAGCGGTCCGGACATGGTTGTCACGCTGCATGCCTTGTCCTTAGTCTACCCCGTGTTCGCTGTTTGTGATCTCCTATGCTTGGTCACTTTCAGTATAAGCAATGACAGTATTGACAGACGCTATAGCTTTTCCTCCAGGGGCACAACATGTTGCAAAGACGAAACTTCTGGTTCGACATGGTCCTTTGCTATCGTTTTCATGCCAGTACTCTTAAGGCTGTCTTTCCCGTCTGACGGATGAGCAAGTAGGGATGCAAGAAGGCGAGGAGCTTTCAATTGATTGGCTTGTTCAGCGTGCTTCACTTCGTAGAAGAGCTGATGCTTCCTATAACACTTAAAGGTGATATCGGCACTTTCCGTCCTATCACTGGTTGTTGGTTTACAGTCACATTGTTTGTTCTCGTTTGACCTCCTAGTTTCACTACAAACGTACCTCCTTCTCACTTATAACGCTTCCTCTACCTACACTAACAGCAAGTTGCTGACGTGTCTCTGCTTGAATAACCACACTCGCTTAACATCGTCGCAGCTGTATAGTAGCTTCACCTCCGGTCATCTTCGCCTCCTTGCGCGTACTTTGTTATGGCAGCTCGTAAACCTTTGTCACCCGCAAAATCATAGAAGAAGGGAGCTACAAAGAAGAGTGTAAGTTTCTCCTCTGAAATAAGCAAGTTTGCTTGCTCACGCGTGGTTAGTCAAAAAAAGGATCCTCAAAGTTAGCTTCTCCACAGCCCGCATCATTGTGTCTACGTCAGTCCCTACGTCTCCCTCTACGTCAGAGTGGGCGAGGCTGTGATATTGCAAAGGTCTCGAAGCAAGAGGTATGTCACGTTCATTTGTTACTCTGCAAGGTAAATCTCCTTTTGTGTGCAATCATAAGCGGATAGGGGTAACACAGTAACACTGATACCTAATCACGTAGCTATCGAAGACTAACCTACCACGTACGACCAACCACTTGATGCGCACACGCTTGTTCACCCGCCAGATCGTCGATACACACACATTTCCATTCCTCAAATTGCCCGGCGAACTACGCAACCGTATCTACGATTACGTTGTTGTAAAGTCATATCGCATCATGATTCATGAGTGGATGACACTTCCCGTCATTACTCGCGTCTCGAAGCAAACCAGAAGCGAATCGCTGCCGCTCTACTACCGCAAGAACAGCTTCGAGTACACGATTTGGGCTTCCTACCTGACCGGCTTCGGCTTCTCTAGGTTGACCCACTGGCTTAGACTGATCGGGGAGTACGGCCGCACACACATCTCTCAGCTCTGCGTCTCGAGCATGGGATATAGCCTCCCACTACGCACAATGGAACCCCGTTGGATCCACGAGAGCATGCGCGACTGGGTTACCTTGTTCGTGAACAACGGCGTGGGCTGTCTTGAAAGTCTCAATCAATTCTTCACCGACAAGACCTGCACTTTGCGTCCTGAGATTACTGCGCAGTGGAAGAATCACTCGGGAGAATACGATGACGATGACGAACTGCGTGACCTTCTCAGAGACATGATGGAGTTCGGACAGGTTCAACGGCGCAAGGCATTGCGGTCAATGCCGTGGTAATCGCGTTCGTTGCAAGGGATGTACGTACAAGAGGGGCACACATTCAAAATCTCGGTGGAATGACCTAGGCCAGGGACCATTTCAGCAGCTTCGTGAGACGCAACTCGCTTTGCTGCAGGATTGATTGTAGTAACACAAGTAGTGGCTATCAGAATGTTGTGGTAGCCAATGGCGCGTGCCGTTGTGAAACTGACTCCAAAGGCGATCTGAGCATCGGTTCCCTCTAACGAAGAACTGCATCAACGACTAATGCAAGAGTCATTCAGCTGTTGAAGCGGAGCTTCGATTACTTGTCGTGCTCGTGAAGAGCTTCTGAGATCTGTGGGCGGCGTATGACGATTCGCCTTGATTGCAATCGTCGCTGGTATGATGAATCCTGGAAAGGAGGTGCCTCGACTGCGTCGAACAGCGGCCTGGAGTTGACCGTTTATTCACAACCCGGATCCTGACCTAAAACGTTTCTTCAGCGCACAGAGCGTGCCGGCTAAACTCATCTATTGTCGGCGACCTTCTTCGCTGTGGGACTTGAGCGAGGAAATCTTCACCTCGTGACGTCTTCGCTTCAACGTGTCGTGTGTTTTCTGTGTAAACACCGAACCCCTGACACAAGATTTACTGATCTTCTAAGATCGTGTTTTGTTGTGGTGTTCCCCGTTCTCCTATCGATGAAGAACATTCACCTGCAGTCCTTCATCTGGTCTTTCTCTGTCTTCCCCTTGGCCACATCTCCACGTGGAGTCCCGACGGCTACGCGTTGACCTTCTCCCATCGTCTGGACCGAGGCGAAGACACAAGATGGCTCCTGGGCGAGCTTTGTCCAAGAGATGTTCTCCAAAGAAGAATGTATGTTGATCTTTTCTCGAACTAAGATGCCATCGTACTCACAGCAAATCAGGAGGCAATGGCGTCTTCGTCATTACGAGCAACCTCATCTGGTCCTTCTACAGCTGGGATTTCGAAGAAGTCGAAGGTGTGCGTCCAACATTCCTATATAGAGTGGGGTGTATGGTGTCTTGCCGCAACTTTTTGCCCTTTGCCCCTTCTCACGCGCCTTGCTTTACAAATGAGCCCAGAGTACTGATCCTCAGTCAGGTACCGAAGCATCGTCGTTCATCAACCCGAACTCACATGATGACCACGCGCTCTACCACTCGTCGTCTCGAAGCTATCGTCAAGGAATCTAAACCGTTCCCGTTCCTCAAGCTGCCGGGCGAGCTACGCACTTGCATCTACAAAGAAGTCGTCGGCTTTCAGACGGTCGAGATAAGCTACGTCTTGAGACTGCCTGCAATCACGCGCGTTTCGAAGCAAATTAGAATGGAATGCATTGGACTCTGCATTAGCATGAACAAGTTTCGGTATCTCCTCACCGGCAACGAGTCTTCCATCTTCGCCGTCGATGAGCTCGTTGCCTTCCCCACAGTCATAGGAATTCGTGCGAGCTACCTGATCACCGAATTAAGCATAACCGTCCAGATGCCGCTGCACATCAGATTCTGGTGGGAGAACCCCGGTTTCAGGCATGCAATTCTTTGCAGCCTATACTCTTGGTTCAGAATGTTTTGCGACAAGCAGAGCCATGGTCTTCGTTATCGGAATGTCAAGTTCGACGCCATCGAACCACCTGGCCTCTCATGCCGTTACTGCTCGCAAGCCGGTCGTGCTTTATGCGACCTTTTCAAGAAAGCAATGCTCCTGGGGACTTGGTGTCGCATTGAAGAAGCATCAGGAGAGGAGCTCGAAGAGCGTTTCGATGATTGGGTGACCTTCGAAACTCAGAAAGAGAGCCTTATCTAGTCGTGGACATCTGCCGTCTGCAGCTCGACACACGTCCTAAGGTTCTCAGTCCTACGGTTGGGCACGTATCGAGGCGGTCTGAAGGATGGGTTGATGTCTGCTTTTAGTGGATGGATGATAGGTGCGGCTTGTGAGGGTTTGAGTTGACAGGACAGGGATGCTCAGAATGCATGACAGCTTCTAGGAGCGACTGTCGCGCTCACTCTCGTCAAACATTTCGAACGGAGGTTGCTTTCCTGTGTCTTGCCAATCCTGACTTAATGGCAGCGATAGCGAACAGCATGGTTTGCAGATCTTTCTGTCACAAAAACAAATTCTCACAAGCTTTCTCTACAACTTCTCGTGATACCTGGATCATTCCTTTGGCAGGACTGCAAGCGAACAGAAGACTGATTGTCCCTGAACAACTCGTGATGCCGTACTGACAGCAGCTAGGACCGCACGAGTATCGTAGACATCCCATAAGACAGGATCCTCGAGTCACGGACAGAATGAGCAATCCAACACTCTCTTCGGTCGCTCCCACCACCCATGGAAAGGGTATGAGTATTGCATTATTAGAGGCAGTAGTCTTGGTCCCAGAAGTGTGCGGTGTTTGTTTGGGCAATAGCCGGCAGCAGAAGTAGAAGCAGAAGCAGAAGCAGTATCGAAGGTGGCGCTGGCATGCAATAGGGAACGGTGTGCACGGCGTTCCGTCCAAGAATACATAGACGACCTCTCTATTAGTCAGCGTCCCGCTCAAGGCAACCACATCCTCACGTTCAGCACAGCCTCACTGCTGTCACCTCTACAAACCCATCAGCCCCGTCCTCTTCTCTATTCATCTCCCCTCTCTACCCATAGACACTACTCTTCTCATCCACTGATCCTACAAACTTGGGCTGCCATGTCTGGCATCCAAGGCCAACTCCTAGGCCACCTCGTTCGCCGTGGCGTCGAGGCGACAACCTCCCACCTTTCCCAAAGCTCGAACAGCAACCCTGCCGAAGCATGGGAGGACCTCCACTACCAGATGCCTTCGCGGGGTATCTCTCTGATGTGGTTGACGATTGTCTCCTCCTTATTCCTCCTGGCTTCCGTATGTTCTCTCCTAGCGTTGCGCAAAGAGGGCATCTGGGGCTGACAAGGCACCGCAGATACGCTACACCCTCGGCGAGGTTGTCGCAACTCTTGCAATGATCGAGTCCCCTTCTGCTACTGCTTACACCAAGATCGAGATCCGCGATCCTGGCGCTACTCTCGAGAAAGAACCGCTCATTGATGCCGAAGTCGCACTTGTCAAGCAAGCTCCCATCACCAACAAGATCCGCACCGCAATCAAGCACCTACATCGCGTTGGTGGGTTTCGTGCGAGATGGAGAGGCATCGCTGTCGGAGGCATCTACCACCTCTCTCACGGCGCCATTAGCAACTTCTTCGGCGCAATGTTCACCAACAATTACCGATCGGGACCACCTCGTCCGTCCATCATGGGCGCTGTTGGTAGCATCATTGCTGCCATCCTTCTCTCGCGTCTCCACATGACCTGGACACATGTCATGATTTCCGAGCCCAGCACCAAGCGATGGTGGCGTCGTATTCCTGCACTACCGACCTGGAAGCAGGTCTGGCTCCCAGCTGCCGTCTTTGCTGCCGCCCAGCAAGTCACTGTCATTATGCCGGTGATCTTGTTCCATGCCTTGGCTCTGGGTGACGTTGACGTTGCAAAAGTGGCGGCAGACGGCAAGACCAAGCACGCATGCGCCATCGTGGTTCTCAAGTTCATTGCGGTCTTTGCCTTGGGAGCTATGACTGCTCTTTGCGTCCTGCTACCTGCCGCCGTCACTCTCACTCGCATCGAAGCGTCCCTCCTGCCCGAAGAAGAAGAGACTATTGTCCCCTTCGACCGCACCTTCAACGGCAAAGTCGTTCCTACCGCCCTTGGCGGCACTGGCACCGTCGGCTTTGTTGAGGCTTGGAGGAGTTTTGATCGTGCAGCCAGACTCAGACTTATCAAGCTTTACGTCAAGATCGCGCTCATCCAAATCACGGTTGCCATTGTGGCGATGCATGTTGTTGCGCTCGAGATTTGGGGTATCATGGGCGACAACCTGGGTGTCTTGATTCAGGCTGGACGGGCGCAGTTCGAGCAAGATTTGCGACAGGCGGTGGCCGAGAAGAAGGGGCTGTGAGGCCGCACTCCATTGGGAGATTGTCAATACAGGTTGGAAGAACTTTAGCTTTTGGCACTTTGTCCACTTTCAGAGGGCTTTTGAAGAAATTTCGGGGTACACGGAGCGTCAACTCAACACATTAATCTGGCAAAGTCCTTGCAGCGTAGAGGTTACTTGGATTCTTGCAGAGGTTCACTTGATGCGTGCGTTGTGTTGATCATTTGCAAGGCCACTACCTGCTCGAAAGATAGCGATGAGCAGGATCGAATCCATAGTTTGTCTTTCTCGTGATATGCTTTGATTCTCCAGTCGTCTCATTTGATGTTACCAACAGCCCGTTTCGACGTTCGCTTCACTCCCGCTTCAACTCTGAGGACATTAGCAATAGCCATACGCATCCGCCTTTTAGCAGCCTCGAGTATCTCCATCTTCGGTCTTCAACATCACTTCGGTACCTCAGGTCATTCACGCACCGGACACACTATCTCAAGAGCCACGCACCCAAGTCAACGTCACAAACCCAGACAATACCACCACATCTACGTCCTGACTCTCCATCATCATCTTCAACGCTTCCGATCGCCGCTTACACCCCTCCCATCCTCGATACCATTCTAAGCTCTCACTCACCGTCGTCCCTTTCAAGATGGCCGTTCCCACCCGCGCCGAGATCGAAGCTTTCGACGTGCACCTCCGCGCCCACTTCCCACACGTCCTAGCAGCCTCCAACCGTCTGCAGTTCGCCATGTGTCTCGACGAGGACACACTATCAGGGTTGTGCACAAAGATGCCACCGTCTCGCGAGGCGCCCGTCCTTGTCCGACATTGCCGGAACAGGATGACGGCATCGCGTTTGAGGTTGGGGCCGGAGAGTGGTGAGGGTGGTGCGGCGACTCCTGATTCGACCCCAAATGACGATGGCGGTAGCGGTGGTGTGAAGATTGAAGAAGGGGACGAGGGCGCAGAGTCGAAGAGAGAGGAGGAGCCAGCAGATCTCCTGTACCGCAAGCCGACTGACAGCACGCCGTCGGATCTGCTGGTGATCGTCCATCCCGCTACAAACCCGCCTCTAGCCAACTCCAACGCCACCACCACTTCGACACTCCCAATGTCATGGGCAAGGACGACATCACCCTCCTCCCAGCTCAGCATCCCCACGCCCGGCCCCGCGCGAACGAGTCCTCTCGCCCCCAAACCGAGCCTCTGGCAGAGGGAGTCAGACACTTCCGCTTCCCTACCGTCTTCGTCTCCGCTGAAGACGAGCAAGAGACTCAAGACGGAAAACGACGGCACGTCGTGCCTGATGCCTCCGCCCCACCGGCGTCCTCATCGCCCCCGCCACGTGCAGAGACGTTGATAGCGGAGGGTAGGGGTCGGGAAGAGTGAGAGGGGCTGAGGAGGTGAGGGGGTGCAAGTGGAGGGAAACGATGGGTGAGGGCGTTGCGAATGTGGTGAGATGAGCAGGGAAGTCGGCGTGCGGCGCAAGAGTTGGTCTGCGGAGTGGTTTACGTGGGTTTGATTGGGTTGGGGAGGAGCGTCTGGGGGTAAGGAGAGCGAGAGGCGGGATTGTCTGACTGAACGGTCGGCATGACTTGTCGACAAGTCAATGAAGTCCTGGTTGTTTGAAAAGTGCAAGCTAGCTTCGCTGCGAATTCGCATCCACGGCCCTGTCAGATCCTGAGGTGGCGATACGATCTCTGCATAGAGACTACGCTTGTCTGCCTGTACACTCCATCGAGTTGCTAATTGCCTAGGCTGGGGAAGAGTGAGTTCGTGCTGATCAATCATTGTGAAATGCAGGATGTGGAGAGGATGGAGAGGGCACATGCTGAGACCAATGTTTCGTGGCGGAGACACGAAGAAGACGTGGCCTTAGAGCGAATGTAGGATACAGAGTACGCGAAAGTACAGCTGCATTTTAACTTAAGATTCAACAGTGATGCATGTGCCAGAACTCATCATCACACCCGGAAGTACCGATACAGCTCGAAGAGGCTGCAGAAGATCCTCTGTCACTGACAGAGCGCGGACTGCACATTTGACGAACCTAAAATATCTCCATAATCAGTGATCTGAGCAGAAGTTACTACTGTGTTTGGAGCAGAGACTCCATACCCAGACATCCCGATCTACCCCCGTGTTTATGCCCACGCCTGCTTTCCTCACACTGATACCAACAACTTAAGATCAAGGAAAGCCGTTCGCAGAACCAAGGCCCTCCATAAATTCGTCGTCCACCAACCAGTGCGACTGCACAGCAGCAGAGCACTGCGCCGCCGTCCCTTCGAGAACAGTGTCCTGCACAGCAGCTTGGCTCATCGCAGCAGAGCACTGTGCGGTTGTGGCCTCGAAGATGGTGCCTCGCACGCCAGAGCGACTCACAGAAACGTTCTGTGCTGGCCAGTCGCTGACCATAACCGAATTGTTAGCCAAGGAAGCCTCGGGCATGTCCTCCTGAAAGCCGGTGAAGTAGTGATCAAAGTTCAAGTCGTCAGGCATGGGATCTCCGCAGGCGGTTCCTGCTGTCAGTGTGTCCTCGTTTCTACCAACGTCTTCCGTGTTCATCTCCAAAGCCAACCTTCTCACACTCCCACCCTGCTGTATGGAATAGGGAACTCGCAGTCCCAGGTGGCCCAGCATCTCGAGATCCTCCGGTACGTCGCGCGCTTGACCGCCGATGCTCGTCGGGATGTAGTTGAGGCCGTGCGCCTTCTTGAAAAGGCTCAGCCACTCCGGATTGTCTGCTGCGGTCTGGTTCCAGGCGTCTTCGTCCTCGTATAGAATTCGCCTTGCTTGCTTCTGGAGCATCTCGTCTGTGAGCAGCAGACCTACGTCGTTGGACGCCTTGGCATACTGGCCGAGACAAACCGTCAGGATCTCCCAGCACGTGGCACGATCTGAGCTTTCTAGGATGTCGACACCTGAGCAAGCATTGGGCTCGGATAGACGTATCGATCCCGGGTCCCAGGGTTCCGGGACGTGCGGGTGCTGGGTAGACGAGCGAGTTCTGGACTCAGCACTGAACGGAATCGGGGTCGTGCGCTCGTGCCCAATCAGGTACGGGGGCATCGCAATCCTGACGTGCGCCGCAACAGGGGGATCAAGACCACGACAACCTTTCCAATCCTTCATGTGTGCGCCGTTGCGGAAGTGCTTGGCTAGATGGTCGACTCGATCTTGCCACTGCGTGAACTTCTGGCCGCAGAAACCGCAGCGACTATTTATGTATTGCGCGGCAGACTTCCAAGTGTTCATCGAATCGATCATGGCACAGTGGTGTACGAGGTTGAGGTGTTGACGCAGATGATCTTTGCGGTAGAAGGTCCGACCTGCGATGCCCTTGTCTTCACATGCGTCGTGGCTATGCATCTCAAGATGCTCCGCACTCGGGTCCAGAGTGTCGCAATATACACACTTCTTCTGACCAGATACGACATCGGTAACGACTGTGCCCAGTGGCGCACATATCCATTTCTCCAAGGTCAAGTGGAGTGATTTTTCGTGCCGAGCCCAGTCATACCTAATAGTGTGTTAGTAAGTCACGAATGGCAGAGTGACTGAGCATGGACATACTTCGATTTGAAAGTGTCGGTGCAGAAAGTGCACTGGAATATTCGCTTGACGTCGCCGGAATCCGCTCTCAGCACCGGAGCGGGGTGACGTCGACGTCGGCGATTTCTCCTTGCCATGCTGTCAAGAGATCCGAACGAGGTTCGGGATCCATGAGACCATGCCGAACCGAGTGATCCGAACGACCCACTGGATATACCAGTCTCCAGACTAGTGGTGGAGGGAGGTGCCCTGAACATGGAGAAGCTAGAGCCACCGCTAGACTCCTGGCGACGGCCGCCCCAGCTGTCAGGAGAGGTACCGTCTTCGGAGGGGATGTACTCGCTCGTCGCAACAGCGTTCGCAATTGCAGGCACGGATGCTGGTTCGTTCTCAGGCGGAGAGTTCTGCCAACGTTCCAAAGGGTTCATCTCCCCCCATGGCTTTTCGGAGTGAGCCATGCATGGAATATCGATGGCTCGACTCGGGTTTTGTAGAGTGGGCGAAGTGCACCTTTTGGGACGTCGAATTTTGCTTCTTCGACGAGCATTGGCCAGCCAGTCGGAGATCTGGCTTGTTTTGAGCCCGGTCTGTTTTTTCAGCATATCTCTCTCCTCATCGGTAGGGTATGGACGATCGGCATGTGAAGACAGCCAGTCCTTCAAGACCTTGACAGCTGCCTTTGGGAACCGGTTTCCACTCTTCCTCGAGGCGGGATCGAAGTCATCTGACCCTGCTGGGGTGATGTTGCCTCCGGAAGACTTGAGGGTTCTTGATCCGGTGAAGGTCCCTCTGTGCTGGGTAACATCTTCGGATACAACATGTAGAGTATCAAGGAACTTGCCCGAATGCTTATCGACGGAAGTTTGTTCCTGAACCCCAGTGCGGCTGAAGCTGCATTCGCGAAACAAGGTATTGCACGGAGAGCAAGGAGTCTGGCCTGTGAAGGTAAAGCACTCCAGTCCTCTCGAGCGGCAATAGTCACATGGCGTATCGGGCTTGTAGTATCGAGGGATCCAGCTAGAGAAGTCGTTGTACTCCGCCTTGTCCAGAACCAGAGGTGCGTTGATCATGGTAGTCGACACGCCGTAGTCTTGCATGAAGACATGACAGAGGCAACTTGTGAAGGTTTAATAACAGACATTTGTAAGAAGAGAGGCGAACCAACCTGGCAGGATCTGGATGAGAAGGGCAGCCATAGTACTGCACTGCATCAATTGGAACGTCTCTTGGGTTAGCAATATCTGGTACCGGCATCGACGTGATCGACTCGCCGAAATCGATGTACTGTGCGACATCCGGATCAGGCCGGAATTCACCGCTCTCTTCCATGGCGGTTGGCATGGTAGGAGGTCAGAGCGCACGACGAGCGGTACACCCTGATGCGACGCAAGGGCTCGAAGACAGAAGAGGTTGGAACGGCGCGCCCTTCACCTTGACGGGTGCTGAGGTATGAGAGAAGGAAGAGACTCGGTGATGCAGAGAAGGAAAAGATGACTGGAAGGAGAGGTGATGAAGCTGACGTTACTCGACTACCACGGGCAAAGAGTCACACCTGCGGTACCCACCACGCACGCCCTATGTACTGCTGCTTTGGGCCTTGAAGGCCTGTCAGTTGTGGCTTGCAGGCTTCGGATCGGAGCAGGGGGTTCCGCCAGGTTCAATTCGCTCAGGTGGGTTGCTGAGAGCGGACGGCACCAGGCTGCTTCTGGTCTTTTCTCAACTCCAAAGTTGTGTTATTAATCCTGGGCAGTCCCGTCACCTCACTCGAGGACAATCCGCTCACTGATCAAGGCCGGAGTCGCTGACCTGAAAGTCGGTGCGAGACGAGCCGTTTGGTGTTTGGCCGTGGCCCCAGAGCTAGTGCTTGCCGGCCTCTTTCGGAGGACGGCGGGGGTCGTGTCTCAACCTGAGATTGAAGAGTGAAGAGTGAATTCGACATCGAGCATATGCAGCACGGTGCTCTCTCTCTCGCAGCAACGCCACAGCACAGCCCTTTCTCGTGGCTTCAGCGTCGTTGTCTCGAGCTGCCCATCCAACGTAAGGCAGTGATAACTTATCTCTTCCTCAATCTTGGTCGCCAGCCGGAGCCGACGGGAGGAGGTCGGACCTCCCCCACGCTTTCATGGGCCGAGGAGGAACCCTTGATCGTCGAGTACCCCACCTTCCACCTTCCAATCCCGTACGCCTGAAACGGCATGTCAGACAACATTCATATCCCTCAAACAACCACCATCACTTTTCTCATCGCACAGAGGTAATCTTGTACACTCCCGTTCCTATACAACCTCTTCATTAAACATCCTCTGCCTGCTCAAGCGAGTCCCATCTTCGTGTTTAACACCGGCATGGCTCCTCACGCTGAATCGAACGGCTCGAGCGAGAAAATCGCCATAGCAACCCACGAGCCCGGCCTCTCCGAATCAAAGGCGAAGGTCCAGATGCCCAAGTTTCCTGGTCCACCCAAATTTGACGACCCTTACAAGGAGCGGGAGTACCTGAAGGGCCGTCTCGCAGCTGCATTCCGGATCTTCGGCAAATACGGCTTCGACGAAGGAGTAGCAGGTCATATCACTTTGAGAGATCCTGTGGATCCTTCCCTCTTCTGGGTGAATCCTTTCGGCGTTGCGTTTGGCCTTATGAAGGCCAGCGATCTGATACTGGTGGACCACGACGGCCAGGTTGTCGACGGTGGACCAGTGAGGCTGCTCAATGCAGCAGCTTTCATGATACACGGTGCCATCCATCGCGCGCGGCCTGACGTTATGGCTGCGGCACACTCACACTCGATATACGGCCGCGCTTTCTGTTCGTTGGGACGGAAGATCGATACGATAACGCAGGATTCCTGTGCCTTCCATGACGTGAGTTTACATTCAACATTGGTTGGCGTACGCGGGATGGCGAGAGAACAGAGACTGACAAGTTATCTCACGCAGGACCACGCGCTTTACGAGTCCTTTAACGGCATCGTGCTCGTCGAAAAGGAAGGTAACGACATCGCCGCTTGCCTCGGCAACAAAAAGGCTGCTTTACTTCAAAACCACGGTCTCTTGACCGTCGGAAAGACTGTAGAAGAAGCCGTGTTCTGGTTCTGCAGCTTGGAGAAGTGCTGCCAGGCGCAACTCATGGCTGATGCAGCGGCCGGTGGACGCGGCGGCGAGACCGTCAAGATTCACGACGAGGACGCCAAGTACACGTACAAGACTGTTGGAACTCCAATGGCGGGCTGGTTCAGTGCGAAGCCGATGTTCGATGTTATTCACAAGGAGACCAACGGTGACTACTTGAGTTAAGCGAGAAGCTGGTATACACTGGAGACTTCTTGCGGTGTGTTTTGGGTGAGTGGGCATTATGGTGATGACCGAGAAGACAAATCTTTCGTGGTCCGTAGTGGAAAGCATGGCCAGAAGTATTCGAGTTGAGCCGGAAGATTTCGAATCATTGACTTGCGGCCACTATCGCCATCGTGTTTCAATCAGCCATTGTCGAGGCTTCATGTACCAGCTCCACAGATGGAGACCAGACGGAAGATATGGTTTTCTTGCAGTTCTTCTTGCGTCGTAAACTGCTCATTGGCACTCTTTACCCTCTCGCATGTACGAGGGATAGCCAAAAAAAAAAGTCGGCCCCTCTGCGCCAGACGAGTGTCTTCTGTCCTAGATGATCTTCGTCTCTCGTCACTAAGCACAGGAGAGCTTCAGTATCACAAAAACCCAGTCCGAGATCTCTGATATTGCCACAAGTTTCTTCGTTCGCTCGTGCGTGCTAGAAAACTTCAAGGCATTCGACGAGAGTTGCCAATGTCTGTGACCCCCTTCTTTTTGCACTCCTGATCGACACATCAGCTGGGACAAAACAAGAGTGCCATCGAGACCCGTGATCATGAAGGTGCGGCGGCCGATCTTGCCGATGAAAATCGCGGTGAAGATGTTGCCGGGAAGAGAAAGAGTCACCCAGATGGCGGAGAGGAGGAGGGGCATGTAGGTCTTCATGCCTAGCGTCGCGTACAGCAGGACACCGTAGTTTGCGATGATGAGCACACCGGTGAATTGATTGCTGAACATGAGCGTGAAGCCGACGAATGCTCGGCGCCGCTTGGGCGCTGTGGTGAAGACGTCCCAGTGGCCGACTGTGGCTTTGGTTTGGCGGTCAAGGGCGAGCTGGGACTTCATCTGGTAGAACTCTCTAGCGGCAGTGTGTTCGTGGTCGGCGCCAGGCCTGCGGTGCAGTCTGAAAATAGGGAAAGCTGGACGTGGAACGGGTCGCGCTGAAAGAGGGTTAGTTTGAATCATTTCGATCATCATCCTATCTCTCAGCTGGACTGACCTGATGAAATAGCATCCAAAGCCGATCCACGCTAATAGCATATAGCCGATTGCGATCATAACACCGTGCATTGAAACCTGTTGTATCTCAATCGACCGTCGTGGTGTTCTTTGAGGTTCCGACGCGTACCATAAAACCTCTAGATTCGGGTGTAGCAACTTCGGCTTGGTACATAGGGACAACCTGTGTAGTGACATTCAACAGTCCGGACTCATGCAAACTGCTTCCGCTTTTGTGCTCACGGTGATGAGCGCTCCAACGCCAAATCCAGCGATAAATCTCGTAACAAGGAACATGGCGACGTTGACACTTCCTGCACACAGAGCCGCACCAATGATCAGCACCACGGCTCCCAGCTGGATGGTTCTCAGACGTCGGAAGGCATTGGCACTCCAGGCACAGAACACGGCTGCCACGGCAGAACCAGCAGAGTTGATGCCATTGAAGGCACCTACGAGGTCGGATGTGCGGGCGTAGCCTTCCGTGCCGATTGTCGCCAGACCTGGGTCGTCGTAGAAAGAGGGCTGGCCGACGGTGGAGGAGATGACGGACATGCCATAGCTGCAGGCGGCGCTCCCAAGAGCTACGGCGACGACGAGGAGGTTAAGGCATTGGGTATGAGCTTGCCCATATCTAGAGCGATGTAGATATGGCGTTTTGCATCGGACAGAGCACACTGGAACCTGTTGGTGGAACCCGCTCGTCAATCTCGAGCAGGAGAAAAGGCAGTGTTGTACTTGAGTGACGGAGATGCCTGAGCCTCAATTGACGATGGATGCTCGAGTACAAAAAACGTGTGCTGAAGAACCGCGATGTCTCTGCCAGGCCCAGAGAAGTAACTAACACCCACGAGGTGGTATTCCCGGAATGCGCGGCCACCGACCTTTGCCAACGAGGGCCAGAGGCGCACTGTAAGTTAGCGCTTCAGAAGTGTGGGGTGAAAGCCGTTGGGCGCGCAACAAGTAAGGTCCCGTCGCTGCCGGCCTGGGAGGCCAGCCGCCAGAGTGTGGGGTTTGTATGTGGGCGCTGGACACTCCCGTCGGCGCATGTCGCTCTGTCTTCTGCGTCTCTCGCCTGCTGCTTCCCGATTGTTGTCGAGGCAAGCGCGACGACCTGCCGCTGTGTTTTGACGCTTTCTCACTCCAGATACATGTCACCGCGTATCCTCTGCAGATTCTTCATGAAGCCGTAGCCTCCTTCGCTCGCAGCTCTGGATGGCTCAGCGTCGCTCAAGGACCGACCTAGCTCCTTCCTTGGCGAGGGTGCTCGACGATCCCGCTGCCTTTCGCTGCCACTGTCTCGCTCGAGAGCCCTCTGTCTCTCTTCGGCAAGCCTGGCAAGCCCATCCACGAACTTGATCCGAGCCTTCGCCTCGGCCATTCCTCTCCATACCACTGCCAGCTCTCTCAGAGCTTGTATGCGTGTCATGGCAGCCTCGTGACCGCCACCTTCAGTGCCATTGCCGTTCATGATCAAATCCAGAATCTCGTTGCGCAGCTTCTCAGCATACACTCGGCCTTTCTCTTCTCGGCTGTGGCTGTCTGAACCCGTCTCAGGCGCAGAAACGGAGATGAGTGATGAGCCAAGGGACACCTCAGAAGGTGGGAGAGTCCATTGCATCGCGTCGCCAAAGACTTGAATCACACTTTCGAGGCGCGAACGGACGAGCGTCAGGGTGCGGAGCTGGATCATGTAAGGAGGCTGCGTGGAATCGGCCGCACGACCTGAAGTTTGTTCAATGACGCCGCTCGCTTCTGTTGCTGCAGTATCGCTGGTTGTCCTGCCCACAGCGCTCAGAGCGCTCTTCTGCAGGTTGGCGGTCAATCCCTGGGGCACCAGTCTATGCACATCTTCCCGCAGTCCTTCGTTCAGCGCGTCAGACAAGCCAACCGTCTCTCCTCGCAACACTTCGACCTCGTAGGCCAGTCTTCCACCACTGCGAAGGATGTCGTCCGTCAACTGGGTCAAAGTCTTCGATAGTCTCGACGCCTGCGCATTGAGATGTGAAAGCAATGCTTGGGTTTGTGTCGACAGCTCGTTTGCAGAGACAGCTTCCAGCGTATTCTGCTGCCGCGAAGAGTGGGTGGTGGAAAGAGAGAGGCTTGGTAGGGCCGCATTGAGATATCCGGCTGCATCGAAGGAGGATTGCAGGAAGGGCTGAAGTGACGGGTCGGATACGTATGAGGATTTTGGCGCTGCCGACCCATGCTCAGCCGTTGTGACAGAGACTGCCATGGTGAGCAGTGCACCGAGAGAGTCGTGTTGTCGTTCTGCCCTGCTCAAGGGAAGATATGCGCCTCACAGACGGCGCTCTAGAGTCTGGAATGCGGAGCTTGAAGCTCGGGCGGGCCTCTACAGTCCAATGCAAGGGTCGCGGCGTGCCAGACTGCCAGCCTCTCCGCATCCGAACCGTCCAGAGCCTCCAAAGCAGCGTTGTTCAAGCACCTGCACTGGACTTGCTGCCCGTGGGCGACCGCGAGCTGGGTGCGATCTGTTCGTCCTTTTGCTTCGAGCGACACTGTGACTTCTGCTGTTTGCCAGTCCTGCGTGCCGGGATGCTCTGTACATGTAGGAATGGAGGAGCGGGTGCCTCAGACTCTCCTGGTAGCTTCCAAGCGCTGTTTGTTGCGTCTTTCCAGCAAGTCAGACCCAATTCTCGAACAAGCCGGAAAGTGTCTTGCACTCTTTCGAAGCTACATCGACTGCTGTGTTTGACTTGGCAGAACGTGCGAACTGTCACTTTCACTGTTCCAACACACGCCGATCTCGTTGCACTCGCTGTTACTCCTACAGCACCCTCTCCCTGCTCTTCCTCTCCCTCACCCTCTCCTACACCACCTACATGCCGCACCTCCGTCGGCCACGCTCCCGCATCACTCTTGAACAAGCCTTGTAATCCTTGCATGCATCGCCTTCTGTCTGCCTGTCAATCGCCGGGAGACCTTGATCTCACACGCTTTGGGAGCAACGGACCGCTGCTCACCCACATCCGCCAGCAACACACTTCGACCTTTCGTACATCCTCTCAGCGAGCGTTGCAACCATGCCAAGGAAACAGTTCACCGCCGACCTGAAGGCGGCTGCTGCAGGCACCGGCTTGGACAGGATTCGTGATGTCGTCTCCGGCGAGGACGACGGCCAGTTCAGGTTCCTCTTCACTCTAGAAGGATCTAGAGGCCCGGTGAGCATATCGGCCTTGGTTCCTGGTAAGCCGTCTCGCCCTTTCTGCGCCTCAACCCCTCCTAGTGCGTGCGTTGACTCCTACACTAGACGTGTCCGAGTATCCCTCAAATCACGAATACTGGGTCTACGCTGATGACAACGCTCCTCCTGCCGTTGGCGCGGCGCTGAACGACCTGCCGCGCACGAATGGCATGAGTGTCACCGCTCTGCTCGGCCTCGTTTCCCGTGTTCTGATCAAATCAGTTGGAGATCGTGACGGTGACGTTGACATGCCGGACTCCCAGTCGCTTCATGCCGATCTCGATGATGAGCGCGATTGTTTCAGCGAGTCTGACGAAGACGAGGAGGACGACTGGGGTTTCGACCGACACACGCCAGAGTCTAGCCTCGACGCTTCCCACTACACAATCCCAGCCCACTCAAGCAACTCCCTGGCGGCCGCCTCACGCAAAGCTCGGATACGCAAAGATCTACAAGCGGCGAAGAAGGCCGGGTTCAAAGTGGGTCACCAGGGTGCGCTCCTGGACGGAACGAGCTGTTTTGTCAGCATCTCCTGCAGGATCTCAAAGCTCGGAATCTCTGAAGAAGCCATGGGGGCCTGGCAGCTAGAGTCATCGGAATACCTGATACTTCTCATACACTACCCGAACGGATACAGGACTGTCGAATCGCTGAAAGGTTACGACCCGCCCACTGTGCGGCAGAATGTGGAGCTGCGAGTCGGCAAGTCGACGACTTACAAGCCAACACTGGCTGAGGCATTGAAGGCCTTTACCACGGTTCTGAAGGACGAAGAGCCAAAGAGGAACACCATCGTCATTGATCTGGCCACGCCAGAGAATGACGGATTTCGACACGTCTTCATCTCCAGACCCCTCCACGAGCTCCTCAATGACCGGCTCGTTACACTTCTGAACTACAGAGACATGGGTATGAGCTGGGAGGGAGCGGAGAGGTTCTACAACGACAACCAAGGTCGCAGCATCAAGCACGCAGACACCATGGGCGATGCTTACACGTCGGACGAAGTACCAAACAGAACTCTTCCTGACTTGGTCACTGCCGATCAAACCAAGGACGATCTCGGCAGTACCTCGCATTCGTTTCCTCTTCTCGGAATGCAGTTTCTTCTCCGGCATTTAGTCCGTTGCACAGAGTTCTGCCTTGTGTGTCACACGAAGTTAGAGCAAGAATTTGAAGCTCTCAAGCCATATGTCTGTAACAAGCCGCTCTGTCTTTATCAGTACATGTCACTCGGGTTCGGGCCAAGTATCGAACACGAGATCGTTGCCCAACCATACGTCGTCGACTTGCTTCTCACGTTTGCTTACGCGAGCGCGAAGGCCGGGAAGATGCGCGAATTCCCAACCGGTCTC
>NAJN01000218.1:0-30404 GCA_005059845.1 Cryomyces minteri
CAAGCAAGCAAATCAATCAAGGCAGATCGGCCGAAATCCTCAAGCAAATCAAGGCAGAGGGCGTGCCTTGCCTTGATTTGATTGATATCAAGTCTGAGCATGAGGGATAGAGATGGAGACGGAGAGCTTGGTGATGAAGGTAAGATCATACCTCTCTTCCTCCAAGCGTATAAGCTTTGTCCCGACGCTTCTCGAATGGGAAGGCAGATAAGATGGAGAGAAGAATGGGGATGGAGATGGAGATGCTGGATGTGGTGACAAAAAGTAAGACCTCACCCCTCTTCCCCTGAATCAAAGATGTGTGTGCTGACCGACTTCGCCACGCGATGGGTATCTTAAGACAGCTGAGACGGAAGCGGACGGCTAGGTAGGATTGAGAAGGAGATGGAAGTGAAAGGGCTGACGACAGAAGGTAAGATCGCTCTCCCCGTGGTCGACTTTGCAATACACTGAACACTCTGCGACAACTGAAGTGGTGGTGGTGGAGGGTTGACCCGAATGGAGGATGAGTTTGAGGACGAGATGGAGCGGCTGGTAACCAAGGTAAGCTCACTCTTGTCTTGCCAGACTTCATGGTATGCTGAGTCCTCTGCGACAGCTCAGAGGAATGGGGTCGGCTGGTGGGGACAGACATGAACAGGGAGAGGCTG
Source organism: Cryomyces minteri (assembly GCA_005059845.1). Classification (NCBI taxonomy): domain Eukaryota; kingdom Fungi; phylum Ascomycota; class Dothideomycetes; genus Cryomyces; species Cryomyces minteri. The sequence continues at coordinate 651 of NAJN01000218.1, forward strand.
GTGGAGAGAGGGAAATGGAGATGGAGATGGAAGTGGGAATGGGAGGGGAGGGATAGAATTGGGGTGATGGCGGCGACGGAGGGTGATAGAGAGACAACAGGCAGTGGAGACACAGCTGGAAAGCGGCGTGGAGCAGTTGGAAATTTTGGGGTGCGAGTAGAGTCAATGGGTAGAGAGGGAGGAAGAGGTGAGCCTGGGATGTGAGGGAGAGAGATGCAGATGGGAGCTGGAGGGGTGGAAGTATTGGGGATGAGTCAGGGATTGGGCGGAAGGATGGTCATAGAGATAGAAAGTCAGGGCGAGTGGATCGAGGGCAACGGACAGAGACGAAGGATGGCCGAGACATGAACAGGGCGTCAGGAGGGTGGGAGTGTCAGATGGGAAATAGTAGGATCTGCATTACTAAAAGCCATACGATGGAGGGGAGGAGTGTGCGCAGTAGGTTGGGGGTGGAGATACAACTGTGCATTAAAGTTAACAGAGACAAGTTGGAGTCGAAACAGGAACAAGCAGAGCGAGAGAAAATGCCTCGAATAGAATGGTTAAATGCGAAGGAGTCGGGCTGGATAACCTGAAGTAATTTGATGTAAAAAATCATCCACTTAGAGGCTTCCAGATTATGTGTGGAATTCCCACCCGTTGCATGCTTTCCCAACACATGTCCTGAGCGTAGCCTGGAACTAGGTTTGAAGTCATAATGTTGGAAAGCTCGGTAGTCTGCAGTGGTGGTCCTCAGAAAATCGACGGACATATACAGGTGTTCGGATACTGAGCGCATGAACGGATTGGGCTTAGGTTGAGATCTAGAAGAACGACCTGAGCTTTCATTTTACTCGTCTCAGTCTCGTCAACGTCGACCTCTTGAAGAGGCACATCGTGTTTGACCGTAGACGAAATTGACTACTGACGTTGAAGCGACCAGTATGCTCTGGGCATCGTGCAGTGTCTGCCGCGGCCAATACCCGTCCCTCAGTGTTTAGTAAGACATGCATTGCTGTGTGCTATGTGTGACCTTGCTTTGACTTCTCCCTTTGCTGCAGCACTTCTCTTGCTTTCCTGAACTAAACTCTCAAACTTTCTCGCCTCTTGTCTATTCCTCCAGCAACAAGTACTCCGCATATCCACAATTCCCAGCATAATCCAGGGATGTTTCGTGGAGACCGTCGTTTGATAGTACCCTGTTTTCCGACCAAACTAAAACCGCTACCGTACCGCGGAAACATGCGGACACATGCACTACCTCTCCTTTTTGATCCAAAACAATTCAATCTGTTCTTTGTTTACCCATTTCCATGGTCTTTTATCTGCTTGCCTCCCAGCCTTCGTTTGCCCGACGTCAGCATGTTTGTCTGCTCTCCGCAAATCAACTTACCTCTGCGCCTTGCTTTGTCACGAACGTTCCCGTTCAATCTCTAGTCGTTTGCAAATTCGCTGGCATCTGAGACAGCAGAGCGCAATGAGTCGACAGGAAAAGGGCGAAGGGTATAAGACCCAGGCCCATGCCACTGGGTTGGAGCATCTGCAAACCCATCCAGAACACCAATCTTTGGCTCGGAATTCCATTTTGCTGTCCCGGATTTGACCTGCTGCTCCATCAACCACACCTTACAACTGTCAACATGGGCAAGAGTAGGAAAAATAGGGGAAAGAACAAGGGCGGTCCATCCAGATCCGTACCCGGCGCAGACTACGTGGACGACGACCCACCCCCTTCGCGCCCACCTCAGGCTCCGCCTTCCTCGCTCCCTCTCACTCAGCCGTCAGCTCTTGGGGCCACCAACGAAGCTCCTATTACTAGCACTACTCAGAGTACCAGTCCCGGCCCAGGTCTCCTGTCCAACGGAGAATCGCTTGTTGCAGATCGACCGCTCCCAAATGCACGTCCAGACGCGGGACCCCAAAGTTCCACACAAGTTCAGAAGCTTGACTCGCCAGCTTCTGCCTCAAACCACCCAAGCAACCTAAGCAAGCCATCCGCGGTCGGGCCGACGAAGACAGCTTCTGCTACAAGTGTCGCAGATGCGTCGATCATGGCTCACAGTGAAGACAGTGGTCGCACTCTCCCGGCTGGCGGACAACAGAATCTTCCTATTCGACCGCCCTCAAACATGCTCTCAATGGCAAGTCCACCGGGCTTTGATCGGCCGGCCCCAAGCCCGACCGAGCTACCAACCATAGGGCCAACGAACACAGCTCCTGGTACAGGCACCGCAGGCTCGTCACTCAGCCGCGCCGCTCACTCAGGAGCGAAGCCAGAAAATTCCACCCAAACCCAGAACAACAATACGCTTGCTCTGGTTCGAGCAGAGTTCCGCCTCCAGGCGCCGATGTGCAAAAGAGCAATAAGAAGGCTCCGTCTGAGCAACCAAAACTCACCGATGCAGACTACGCTGTGCGTGTTCAGCCAGGCGTAAGTGGAGTTGCTGCATTGATCTGTACCAATTTCTTTGATATCACGCCCTCCACGGTTCCGGAGACCATCTACAAATATTCCGTCACGTTCCCGACCCTGAATCATCGCCCAGTAACGAACCGCAACGTCAAGCGGGAACTTGTCCTCTCCCTGCTTCTACAAGCACCGTTCGGTGACGCGGCAGGGGGGACGTTTCCTCACGTCGCGACGGACTGGAACGGTACCATTGTCTCGAGTAAGGAACTCTTTCAGAACGAGCTCATGCACTTCACCGTCAGCTGGCCTGGTACCAGATCCCTGCTCCTGAACATGAACGTTTCCGCGACAGCTTTCTACAATCGTGGCGACCTCACAGACCTCCTTCGAAGCTATTATGGAATCGGTGAGCGCACGATCATGACCTACGATGGAGGATCTGGCGACCTTGGACCAGCCTACAGGTACCTGATCGGTGGTCTGCAAGTTCGCTACAAGTATGATCTGTCTGGTCTCCAAAAATCTCCGCCTGTGCGTCTCCCGTTACTCAAGGATCCATCAACTGGACGACTCAAGCGAGTCAATGCGATCAGCCGCAAGACGGTCAGAACACAGACTTTCCTTCTCGGTACCCCGAATCAGAGCATAACCGTGGAGAACTACTTCAACGACCGTCAGTATTTTATCCCTTACGAAGCCAAGCTAACGTTCACTAACTTGGGGTGTTATTGCAGACGTGCTGCCACCAGGTACACGCATTCAGTGGCCACATTTGCTTGCGATCAACACCGGTAGCCGCGATTTTCCAGTATGGATCCCTCCCGAGCTTCTCTGGATCGAGCCCCACCAGTCATTCCGGGGACTGCTTGCTGGTCAAGAGATGAGCAATATGGTGGCCTTTGCAAGAAGGACCCCTAAATTAAATGCTGATAGTATCGTACGGAACCAAGGCCATGGCGGAATGAGCTTCCTGAAGCGAGATCAGCTGGCGCTGCGGCCAAATCCGACCATTCCTCACAAAGGTGGCCTGGGCCTTGAGATCGTTCCTCGCATGATTCAACTACCGGCTCGCATTCTCAACCCACCGAGGCTCATCTACACACAACTTGCAAATGATGCAAGCCTCAGGGGGGGCACTGGAATTTGCAGGGAAAGAGATTCCGGACGCCCAAGACACTGGGAGCTCTCCATGTTCTTACCCTCAGAGGCAGTGGAAATATTCAGGACTTCTGCACCGGACTTGCTACCGCGTTCCGAAGTTATGGCATTGATGTCGACGCCAACCGTCAAGTCATCATTCATACCATTAGCGACTTCAAGCTCAACTCACTCGAGGCCGGTATTCAAGGCCTCAGGTCTCGTGGTGGAGGCCCAATAAACTTGATTCTTGTAGTCCTTGAGAGACCGCATCTGGATGACTACGCACGCATCAAGACCTGGGGTGACACCAGTGCAGGAGTTCCCACTGTTTGTTGCACAGTGGGTGTCCTGCGAAAAGTGCTTAAAAACCCAGGAACCGGGGCCAATATAGCGCTCAAAGTCAACATCAAGCTCGGAGGAGTCAACCATACTGTAGATAGCACCGGGGTTCCTGCAGCGGTCGCTCTCACTGGATGGTCACGTGGTACTATGGTAGTTGGAGCAGATGTTACACACCCTGGCCCGGGAAGTGTCAAGCACTGCCCATCGATCGCCGCTGTTGTTGCTAGCATCAATGAGGGTTGTGCCACGTTCCCTGGGTCCATGCGCTTGCAAAAGAGCAGGCAAGAGGTGAGTCGATTGCTGTTGTGCTCAGGCGTTCTGACATAGACTGACGACTACAGATGATTGAAGATCTTGACAGTATGATGTACGAGCGCTTGGGAACGTGGTACCAAACTAACGGGACTCTACCTCAAGCCATCCTCTTCGATAGAGACGGCGTGAGTGAGAGCCAATTTGCCCTCGTCAAGAAGCAGGAGCTACGCAAGATCGAGAATGCATGCAAGCGCTTCGGCAGAGATCGTGCAAAGCAAGACAACTGGTCCCCGAGAATCACTCTTCTTGTAGTTGGCAAACGTCATCAGACACGCTTCTACCCTCATCAAACCACTCGCAAGGACCAGATTGACTACCAAGGCAACATGATTCCAGGTCTTGTCGTCGACGCGGAGAGGATAAGGCTGCCCTACTATTTCGACTTTTATCTGCAGTCTCACAAGGCTCTGGTCGGAACTGCACGTCCAGCTCACTACTTCGTGCTCGAAAACGGTATGGGGCTCACAGCAGACAAACTACAGTTCATTGTAAGTACCATGCTTCGATACCCTGTCACCCCAGACTAACCGTGTCAGACATACCATCTCTGCTTCCTGTTTGCTCGTTCTGTCACATCTGTGTCGTACGCAACACCTGCATACTATGCAGACAGACTCTGCGAGCGCGGACGCTGCTACCTCAGGCCCCTCTTGGTCTCCCAGCACCCCGACAGACCAACAGAAGCCTCATTAGTCGCTGGGCTCACGGATGGTACAGACGACGACGCGAGAGACCTGCACGTCGCGAACGCCCTCCAGAGGAATCTCTACGGTCCTAATCTCAACAGGTTCTGGCCAAGCTCCACCGCCAACAATGCCGGAGACCCGTGGAGTGCGACACTCAACAACAAGATGTTCTACCTTTAGGACAGCACTCCAAAGCAACACTTCCGCGCTGGCCATCGATACTTTCCTTTCACGCACGTTGAGTAGAATACCTGACGATGATGCATTTTGATCGGGCGTTTCACGGCAGACGAATGATTGTGGCTTACATGACGATTGTTATTTCTGTTTGTCGTTGTTGTTTCTGTTCGCTGGCTACTGTTCGTCGTTACCATTCCTGTTTGCTTCTTCATCTTCGGCATTTCTATATTACTGTCCCTACCAAAATTGTGTCCTCGTTCTCTCGCTAGTTTTTGAAGCGCGTTCCATAGAAAGTTACGATTCTTTCAATGACATCTGTTTCATGACGCCATGGTCTGTGGTGAAAACTGCGGCCAGTGTGAGGTTACCTTTGATCGTGGAGACAGAACAGTAGGCTGCATGCTGAGAAGAATGCGACGCTGCATCGATCGTGTGCAGTACAGTCATACTTGAAGTGACCCTTTCAGCCACAGCGGATGAACACGCACAGGAACAAGATCTGTATGAGATATACACACGTCCTTCTATGTCTCTAGGCCATCACTTCACCAGATAGTGCGGATCTGTTGTGTTGCTCGTAGTTCTTTCTGATGTGATGTCGATAAGAAGGTTGGTGCGCCAAGACTTACAGCTAAGCGAGTGCACGGTCCTCCGCACACTCCACCGAATCCACGACTTTGCGATTTACACCACTTGCGACGACGACAACCCGCTCAACGACCACGAAGCCACAAGGTAGATGCTGCCGGATTGCACAAGCACCCATTGAGCTAAACTGACATACTATAGTACCTGACCCAAGATGAGTACGTCAATCACAGCCTTGCGGGGCCACCGAAATGGGACCACCAGAGACTGACGCAGACCACAGCGAAGGGAACCTCCAGCTTCGGCAAGCGCCACAACAAGACTCACGTTCTCTGCAGACGTTGCGGTTAGTTGCTGTTTTCTCGGGAATATGGAGGGAATGAGACGCAACATGGGATGGCATGGGCTTGGAGAGGACAACAACTGACGGGAACGTCGAATGCCACAGGTCACCGCTCTGCCCACGTCCAAAAGCACACATGCTCCAACTGTGGATACCCAGCAGCCAAGACTCGTAAATGTACGTCCAACCAAATCCTAGGAGTTCTCAATCCGGCCAAGTTCCAGAAACACCCAACGCTACCTCCAATCACACCACTTCCAGCAACGGCACACTAACAGACCCTCCTAGACAACTGGGGCGAGAAGGCGAAGAGAAGAAAGACCACCGGTACCGGACGCATGCGATCGATGAAGCTCATCCCGAGACAATTCAAGAACGGCTTCAGGGTCGGCACGCCGAAGGGCGCCAGAGGCCCGGCGCAGGCCTCTTAGATTGTGGTGGAGAGAGGCTGGGTTGAGCGGGAGCGTTATTTTGCTTGAGCACTTCGGACAACAGCTGGGAACTCCATGCGAGTTTAGGCGGTGTTAGCTGGAAATCCTTTCGTGGAGCTGCACGTTCAATGGAATACCTGGCATCTGCCAACGTTCAAGACACCAATATGTGGATGGCATGTCGTCGAACGTAGACCGTAGACCGACAGAGCGTGAGGCAGTGGTACGGAACACCGCCGAACGTCAAGATCACTCGTCAGATACTCGACTTCTGAATCTATCGCCTCAAACACGCCCACACACCATTCTCTATGTCCTTTCTTCACAGCTGGTAGGAACGTCCGCACCTTAGAAATACCCTCCAAGTTCAAAGCGCTGCATTCCGTGTACTTATCTCCTCTTCATAAGCGTCCCGCAGGCTCATCAGCTGATTCTCCACCGGACGCAAGCGCGATGAAACCCCTCCCCTCTTCTGTCTCACTCCCAATACCCCTTCCTTTCCATGCACCTAGAAGAGCCTGTCACGTCTCACTCCCACCTGTCATTGAGCGCACGCCTGTGTAAGTGTGCATGCGGAGTGTAGACCAGTACAACGCACTTGTTCGTTACATGCTCAACTCTCATCATTTCCGACAGTGCGAATGTTCTCGTCTTTTCCTGCCTGTTTCTTTTTTCCCGAAGCTGGCTATCCAGGACATAATATAGTCAGTGCTACAAGACCGAGCGTACTCAGATCGGAGGCCGATCACTCGGTATCAACTTGTTGGAGGCTTTTGAGTTCATCTGTAATCAAGTGAGGAGTGCGAGAACAGTAGAGTGGCGGAAGAAGCAGCCTTCGTGATCGAGCTTGGTCGACGTGGATGCGTAACTGTTTTCCTACTTGTGGAATGGATGTGGTATCGCCCCCCTCGCAAGAACGCCGACGCTATATAAACACCGGACAGAGCTCCTTTCAATTGCCTCAGACACGTTTGTGCTCGATGCGTTCCCCAAACGCCCTCCACCCTCCCATACAATCCTTAATGCACCAGCTCGTCCCTGCCCAGAAACTTTGCCATCGGATCCTCAACCGCCGTCCTCTTCCTGCGATAGTCGTCCATTTCTTCTTCCGTAACACCCGCTTTCATCTCGTGCAGCGTCCGCTTGTTACTCGCCGCGTCTCTGGTCGCTTTCTCGTCGTTGTCGACGGCGTTCGGGACGTGTTCTTCGCTCGCCTGCTCTTCCTTCCAGGCCAGCGCCTTCGGTATCTCGCGCTGTTCCGTTTCGGGAATCCTCGTATCCTGCTCGGAGGACAGCGCCACTCCGGATTTGAGCATGTCCAACTCGTTGAAAGCCCGGATCCCCTCTTCACCCGTGCAGTAGCTGTTCTTGATCGTCGACTGGCAGCACGCATAGCCCCACTTGAAGTCGCACCACCAGCTACCCCAGACAGACGTGTGATTGTTGATGAAGACATCCTCGGGGTATTTGGACTTCGCCTTCTGCACGGGCACGCCTTTTATCATGCCGCGCTCATCGTACTCAATGTACCGCTCGTTCTCGACCACTGCAGCGGCAGCGTCTTTGAGCGTAGCGGACGACAAATGCTCCTGTTGGCCGTATTTTTCCAATAGCGCCTGCTTGTGAGCGGCGCGCCGTGCTTCGCTCTCTTGGGCTTCTTTTTTGCGGAAGAACTCGCCGGACGTCGGGTTCGCTTGCAGGTGAATTTTGTTTTTATCACCGCGCTCTTGCGTCTCCCATGCGTAACGGGTCGCGCGCTCAAACTCTGCGGCGTCACCGGAGGCGCGCTGGAAACCTTCTTCGGCGACGAGGGCGGCGGAGGCGTCGGTGGTGGAGGCGCCGGGATCGAGCATGCTGCGCGTTTTGGGATCGTAGTGGGCGGAATCGAGATCGAGGTTTAATAGATATTTTGCTGTGTCTTCGCGCAGGCGGAGATTCCGGGTTGATGTGGCTTGCTTGCGGCCCATGTCGGTTTCTTCATCGTATTTGGCGCCTTCGGTGTCTGCATCTTCCTCCTCGGGGTCGCCATCCTCGGGGACCCTTTGCGCTTCCGAGGAGCCTTTCACTTGCTTCTTGAGCTCTTCCAGCGCGTTGTACTCTTCCACTACATTGTTGTATTCAGAGGCATCGTAGCCGTTCCACCGGTCCCGCTTCGCATCAAACCCCAGCTGCACGTCCTGTACTATCTCGTCTGCTTGAATGTCTTTACCTGTCCATTTTGCACCTTGTTTCCTCGGCCGTGCTAGACAGTCTTTCTTCTTGTGTGTCATGGCGCCGCAGTTCTCGCAAGCGCCCTTCCTGAACTTGGTGGCTGCGGGGCCTTTTTTCTTGCCGCGATCGTACCATTTCGAGTCTTGTTCTTGCTTCTGAAGACGTTGGTGCTCGAGATAGTCGGCGCCGGATGTGTCAAGGTCATCGGTTATGTAGAAGGGCTTCTTGGAGATGAAATTGGGGATGTATTCTGCGGGGAGTTAGTGAAGGTTGTTCCAGTGTTGCGACAGGCTTGTTCGCACCGTTGCGTTCCTTGGCTGCGGCGGAGACGTCCGCAGGCTTCTTAGGTTGAGCGGGTGGCATGATGGCGGTGGTGAAGTCAGAGACTCATAGTTGATCTTTGGACCGATTGCTGCTGTTAATGTGCAAGAGGTGAGAGGCACTCAAGATTGTGATTAGATTTGATCAGATCAACGCTAGTGGTCGATCTGCCGCGGTTCGCGATACGCGAGATCTTTGTTTGGGCTTCACCTTCCTGCACACCTCACCATCACTTTACGCGATACCTCGCGCAACCAGCTGGCTGTGGCTCTCCAATATTTCCTTCATCAAGTTGCTCATGTTTCTGAGCTAGCCGCAATGTCTTGTTGCATTTGCCCACCTACTTCGAGTTCTACTCCCTGTCCGGACTAAGTAACCCGTCAATGGACCTTTTTCGAGTTCGCTTGAACTGTGTCGACCACTACCAAGCCAGTCCAACCGCGTTCGATCCTCAGTTCAATGGTCAGAATGGACGGTCATCGCAGAAGAACACCCCCCAAGTACCGGTCATCCGAGTCTTCGGCGCGACGGAGACAGGACAGAAGGTGTGCGCACATATACATGGCGCATTGCCGTACCTCTATCTCCCGTATGAGGACAGTCTGGAGCGGAAGGACGGTGCGTGTCAATGGAATGAGCTTTGGCTGTTCGTCGCTGATCACGATGTAGTGGATGCATATATTCACAGCCTTCGACTATCAATAGACCATGCGCTCGCGGTCTCCTACCGTCGCAATACCAACGACGGCAAAGCAACGTTTGTCGCTCACATCACTCTTGTCAAAGGCGTCCCATATATCGGCTACCAAGTGGGATACAAATTCTTCCTCAAGGTCTACATGCTCAATCCTCTGAACATGACACGACTGGTGGATCTACTCCATCAAGGTGCCGTTCTGGCGCGCATGTTCCAACCATATGAGAGCCACTTGCAGTACTTGTTGCAATGGATGTGTGACTACAACTTGTACGGCTGCGCGTACATCGACTGCGCCAAAGTGAAATTCCGGGGCCCCGTACCACAGTATCTGGAACTGAACAGCTCCGCTCACCGATGGCATGACAGATCTATCCAGGTCGAGTGGGTCTCAGACGAAGACATATTCCCGAAGCAGAGCCATTGCTCAATCGAGGTCGATATACACGTTCAGGATATTGTGAATCGAAGGGATATCCAGGCCCGACCCTTGCACCATGACTTTGTGGAACGCTTCAACCACCTTGGTCCTGACGAGAAATTCGTCAACTCAATGGCTGGCCTGTGGAGGGACGAAACCCGCAGGCGAAAGATGAGGATGGGGATCAATGATCCATCAAGTAGCCCTTTCCCGCCCGAGGTCATGGTATCAATGTCTGCGGATCCTAGAAACACCGAGAGAGGAGGCTGGATTCATGAGGAGGAATACAGACAACTAGTGGAAGAACTAGTCAAAGAGGAAGGTAAGAGCAACGACGGCCACAAATTAGGATTCGACAGTTTCGTTAAACCCCATCCGATGGAGGCCGGGATTAAGACGACACTTGAGAGTGTGGAAGACTTGTTCCCGGAAAACCTGCAGTTCTTTGTTGCACCGCTAGACGGAGCCCCTGAAAAACTTCCCGTTGAAGGAACAATCGACAACGAGGACGTGGTAGTGGATGAGACCAACGTCCTGAAGTTTGATGAAGATGAGTTCCCGTACGACTCGGATGAGGAAACAGCCAGAGAGACCGCAATGACGCAGGCAAAGCGGAAGACTGAAAATATATCGGAAGAGACATTAGCAGGCCAGCCTGCTAGAATTGCAGGTGAAGACAAGCTGCGCCGTGACGGCGACTCTGGTTCTCATCAATTTCTGAACCCGGAAGATCATGCGTCTCCAGATCCACCTGGTCGAGCTGATTCTACCTACGGCTCTGACATTTTCAACGAAGATGCATTTGTTATTCCTCAAGATCACGTTGGTGGCCCGAACATAGCTGGAGCTTCAGACCACTTACTGCCGGACATTGTCCAATCACACAAGCGACGCAAGCTGTCTCACACATCACAGTCGCCTAATTTCAAAAACGGCATATGCAATGATCGGAGTGGTAAGCATCCTCTTGACGACGAATGTCCACAATCTCGACGTGTCGCAATCCAAGGTGACTCCGTTGACGATCAACGTTCACCTCTGCATACTACGTCAGTCGCAGCGAACGTCCCTCGTCTCGCTGTCAACGGTTCAACCATGTCGTCTCAGCGCAGATTGAAGGCTCAAGGCATGGGTGGCAACAGCAACTTGTCGTTTCCTGTGGTCAAAAACCCTCACGACCCGGAAAATGCTCTGAGGCTTAGTCAACGTAGTGGATTGTCGAACTCCCGGGAGAGTCCTCGTACACCAGCGAAGTCGTTCTCCTTCAACAAGTCTGACGAATCTCCTGTGACGCCATGGAGTGATGCCAAGACGAGTGACAAGTCAAGCCAGACGTCGCCGAGCTCGAGACAAGCAGCAATACCAACTCAAGTACTAGCAGTAGCTTGTCAACTGTCATCTTCGTTCGATCTTGAAAAGACAGAGGTGTTCTGCTTCGGAAGTGTTCCACCCAGTGCAGAAGAGATCACATCTACAATGCTGGAGGCAGGTATCCCACCGATCATCTACCAGGATGCCTATTACAGCGAAGAGAAGGACGTGCCAGAACGGCCACGTGAATATGGTGGACGAGAGTTCAAACTCGGGAGTACCACGATGCCATATCTACCCACCTTCGATTCGACTGGTATGTCCGCCGCTAGCATCGGGCAGAAACCCTCGGTCCTTCTTGACAAAACGAAAGAGGACCTTGGCTATCAGCGTCGAAGAAAAGCTTGTACACTGCGCAACTGGGAGATCGCAGTTGCGCCCCCTTCAAGAGCGGATGTAGAAATTTGGATTCATCAACAGGGACATGAAGATTTAGCTGGCGACATTGGGGAAGTGGACATTGACGTGAAGGCGCAGCAGCGAGGGAAGCCTAAGCAATCGGCTGAGTTGTCTCAGATTGAAGGCCCCACTCAGAAGAATAAGGGGTTCAAGTATTCGAAGAGGCAAGACTCAACGAGCGTCCAACATGAGATACAGTACATGTCGACTATGAGCCTGGAAATACATGTCAACACCCGAGGCGACCTTGCGCCCGACCCAGCCGAGGACGCTGTTGCTTGCATCTTCTGGTGCATTCAGACCAACGATGAGGATCTCGACAGCAATGGCAGAATGAAGGGAACGCATGTCGGTATCCTTGTCTTGTCAGAGCCTGATGGTCTAGCACAGAAGATACGAAAGCAGGTTTCTGTCGAATTGGAAGAGGAGGACAACGAACTCGACCTGCTAAATCGGATGATAGATATTGTCCGAGCACATGATCCGGATATCTTGGCCGGCTACGAAGTCCATAACAGTTCTTGGGGCTACCTCATGGAGCGCGCTCGCCTCAAGTACGAGTTCAACCTTTGCGACGAATTCTCGCGCATGATATCGCAGTCCCATGGCCGCTTCGGCAAAGAGGCGGATCGCTGGGGTTTCACGCAAACTAGCACTATCCGAATCACGGGAAGACACATGATTAACATCTGGCGTGCGATGCGCGGAGAGCTCAATCTTCTTCAGTACACTATGGAGAATGTATCGTTCCACCTGCTGCACAGGCGTGTCCCACACTATCCATTCGCGTCTCTGACTAGGTGGTACCAGAAGGGCACGAACAGTGGTAAGGGCAAGCCGCGTGACTTAGCCAAGGTTCTCGACTACTTCATCGACCGTGTGCAGCTTGATCTCGAAATTCTCGAAGCTAACGAGCTTATCGCTCGAACCAGTGAGCAGGCCCGTCTACTGGGCGTCGACTTCTTTAGTGTTTTCAGCAGAGGCAGTCAGTACAAAGTCGAATCGCTTATGTTTCGGATCGCAAAAGCAGAGATGTACGTCCTTGTTTCACCATCTCGAAAGCAGGTCGGACGACAGAACGCTTTGGAATGCCTGCCACTCGTCATGGAACCGCAGTCGGCATTTTACAACAGTCCGCTTCTGGTCTTGGACTTCCAGAGTCTGTATCCTTCTGTCATGATTGCATACAACTACTGCTACAGCACGTGTCTGGGCCGCATAGTTAGCTGGCGAGGCCAGAACAAGATGGGCTTCACCGACTTCCAGCGCTCGCCCAGGTTGCTGGAACTCGTCAAAGACAATATCAACATCGCACCAAATGGGATGATGTACGTCAAGCCTGAGATGCGGAAGTCGTTGCTGGCAAAGATGTTGGGAGAGATTCTCGAGACTCGAGTGATGGTCAAGTCTGGGATGAAGGTTGACAAGGATGACAAGACGCTCCAGCAGCTACTAAATAACAGGCAGCTGGCGCTCAAGTTGATCGCCAATGTCACATATGGCTACACATCCGCATCTTTCTCTGGCCGGATGCCTTGCTCAGAGATTGCAGACTCGATTGTGCAGACCGGTCGAGAAACTTTGGAGAAGACCATCGCGCTTATACACTCGGTGGGAAGATGGGGCGCTGAAGTCGTGTACGGTGACACGGATTCCCTTTTCGTCTACCTCAAAGGTCGGACAAAAGACCAAGCCTTCACCATTGGAGAGGAGATCGCCAAGGCGGTTACGGACACCAACCCAAGACCCATCAAGCTCAAGTTTGAAAAGGTGTATCATCCTTGCGTTCTTCTCGCAAAGAAGCGCTATGTCGGTTTCAAGTACGAGCACCGCGATCAGAAAGAGCCGGAGTTTGATGCGAAAGGCATTGAAACAGTGAGACGAGACGGCACGCCGGCAGAGCAAAAGATCGAAGAGAAGGCACTCAAAGTCCTCTTCAGGACCGCAGATCTCAGCCAGGCCAAAGCGTACTTCCAGCGCCAATGTACAAAGATCATGACCGGCAAATTCAGCATCCAAGACTTCTGCTTCGCCAAAGAAGTCAAACTCGGCACCTACTCCGACCGCGGCCCGCCTCCGCCCGGCGCGCTCATCGCCACAAAACGCATGCTCAACGATCCGCGCCTAGAGCCACAGTACGGCGAGCGCGTCCCGTACGTCGTCATCACTGGTGCGCCGGGGGCCCGACTCTTCGAACGCTGCGTCGAGCCTGAACGACTGCTGAGTGATGAGCACGCGGAGCTGGACGCCGAGTACTACATCTCGAAGAATCTGATTCCGCCACTCGAGCGCATTTTCAATCTGGTCGGCGCGAACGTAAGGCAGTGGTATGACGAGATGCCAAAAGTGCAGCGCGTCCGCACGCTCGCTTCTGCTGGCAGAGCACAGCTTGCGCCGAACGGCCAGGCGCTAGTCCGCAGAACCATGGAAAGCTACATGCAGAGCTCCGCATGTCTCGTCTGCCGCGCGAAACTTCCACCCATTCCAGCATACGCCACTGAAGTCCAGATCGCTCTCTGCGCAGACTGCCGCGCCAGCACATCAGGGACGCTGCTGGCGCTGCGCTCGCGGCTCAAAGGTGCAGAGGAGAAGAAAAGGGCGATGGACGACGTGTGTCGCAGCTGCGCGAACCTCGCGTGGGACGAGGAGATCAAGTGCGATAGTAGGGACTGTCCGGTTTTCTATAGTCGCGTCAAGGCGACGTCGAAGCTGGGGAGTGTGAAGGCGAGTGTCGGCGGTGCTGTTGAGGCGTTGGAGAAGGAAATTGGGGGGAGGGAAGGGGAATTCGAATGGTAGTGGTCAGGGTCGGGTGTTTGACAGCTGTTCGGATTATATGGCCCTTCAGGCTTGGATGTGTGCCTTTGCCGTTCTCGCTGAATAGAAGGTAGCGCGCGGGATACCCCATTGTGTAGTAGAGGATGGAGTCAGACGATGCACGCTTCCGTCGTTCGATAGGCTTACTGACCGTATATAGAGAGTGACCGTAATGTACAAGCTCGAAACCTTCAGAGCCCAAACGAACAGCTTTTTCCACCTTCACACCGACTTGTTCGTCGGGGTAATCTCAAGATGATTCTCTCTGAACCCCTTCCCCGTCTCGACAGACACCGAACCTAGCCTACTATCCTTATCAAAAGCGGCATCAATACCGACCCGACTCTTCCTAAACCCATCGAGCTCCTTCGCCTTGAAGATATTGAGGTAGATGGGGAACGACCAAGCGACCAAAAATCCCGCAAGCGGGATGCACATCGCAATCCTGGTCCCTCTCGCATCAGCGACCGCGCCTAGCATCGGTGGGAACACCGCGCCGCCAGACACGGAGCTGACGAGGAAGCTGGCGCCGCGCTTGGTGTGCCGGCCCAGGCCGCGCAGTGAGAGGGTGAAGATCGTCGGGAAGATGCAGGATTCGAAGAAGAGGACTAGGCTGAGCGTGGCGATACCGGCGTTGCCGTGCGAGCCGATAGCCGCAGCGATGAAGATTATTACGCCGGTCATGTAAGTCAGGAGAATTAGGCGCGGCTTGAGGAACTTCATAGCAATGGCGGCGGTGAATCGGCCAATTGCGAAGAGTGCTTGAGCTATGGCCAGCTGATTACTGCCTTGGGCGGAGGTCAGGCTGGGCTTGACTTCTGTTGCGTCTGGGGTCGGTGATCAGTAGGAGTAGTGACTCACATGATGGAGGGACCCACAGTTGATGAAGTACCCGGCGATTGCGACTTGGGCGCCAACGTAGCAGAACTGAGCGGCGACGCCCCAGAAGAGTGTGTATTGCTTGCGGAGAGGTTTGTCCTCATATCCAGTCGCCGCCGTCGTCATCTCGGCCTGGTCCGCCATATCCGCGTCCGTGACTTCGGGGATAGGCGCAAAGAAGAAGACGACGGCGAGCAAGAAAACAAAGCAGGCAATGCCCAGGTAAACCCACTGCACAGACTGCAAACTCTTGCCATTCTCACCGCCTACGTTTTTAAAGAGAACGTAAGAAGCTAGCACGGGTGCTACGACTGTGCCAATAGCTTGGAACGCTTGAGATAGATTGAGACGGAGTTCAGACCATTTGGGCGGACCGCAGGTCGCGATGAATGGATTAGCGGAAGTTTCGAGGGTGGATAGACCGCTGCCGACGACAAACATGCTACCGCAGAAGCCGCCGAAGGAACGTTTGACGCCTGACGGCCAGAAGAGCAGGGCGCCGACGCCATAGATGCAGAGTCCGGTGATGAAGGTCCACCGGTAGCCGAACTTGCGAACAATCCAGCCAGAGTATGTCAAGGGGCCAATGAAGTAGGCGCTGTTGAAGTTGTTAGAAGCCTGCAACATGTTCTTCCTATAGCAGTTCGACCTACCCAAAGTAAGCACCTTGAAGACCAGAAGACTCGGCTCTTGAGATGTTGAGAACTTCCTGGAAGTGCTTGTTCAATACGTCGAGCAATCCGTATGCGAACCCCCACATGAAGAAGAGAATGGTGACGAGGGCAACAGGCACAATTGATTGCCGCGTAGTAATTTGAGCAGCACCAGTGACCACCTTATCACTGACGCTCTTACGCCGCCTATTGTTCGCCATGGCTTCGACAGCAGAAGGTCGTCGACCTTGCTGGGCGTGGATGTCCTCCATTGTGGGCTCCTGCTCGCCCCCGAGACCAAACCTGAAGACCATCTTGAACGTGGTGCCGAGATTCTTCAGAAACGAAAAGTGTGAACTGGAAGAGGAAGAAGAATATCAGGTTGTAGGGAGATCTACCATCCAGTGTCTGGGGGGTTGCAGAAGATATGTAGATTCGTAGAGATATCCCAGGGTATCTTCGCAAACACTACTGTGCAGCCGAAAGCAGCAAGTCTGGTGTCTCGGGCGGGATCATAGTGCACGCAGCATTTTTGATACATTGGCTCATATTGAGTGTTCACACCACCGCGCCACCAAATGCCTCACCAATAGCACTTGGATTGCAGATTGTGGTTCACCCTTGGGGCGAATCTCTAGTCTCCAAGCCTCTGTGCTTCGTGATATCCGGACCGATACTCACTTGGCTTCCAAGACGACATAACTGTTGAGGTTATTTTGCTGGAGACTTCTTCGAGAAGGAGGCATCTCGGGGCAGCCACGTCCTAGTGAGGATCTCCACGGTGGGGTGCGGCAACAGCAGATCGTTGATGGTGGCAGTCGAGGTATATTCAAGAAGCACACTTGGCGGGATCTCCTGCACTGTGCAACAATAGCCAGCACAGCTGTGAAAGAGGGAGTGACTAGAGAAAATCGTGCATGAGCGAAAACTATAAGCAGAAGCAGCACTGTAACTCACATGTTTATAGTGAAGGACCACATTGTCAGAACTAAAACATAAGAAAATTTCCAGCTCCTGAGCGGAATTTCACAGTTGGGGCTTCTGTAAAGTCACTCGACTGCCACTAGTCGGCGGCCACTACGATGGGACCCCGCGCGCCACAAAGCTTGGCTTCCGTCAAACGGGTGCTAAGCCTGTTTGAGTTCATGACAAAGCCACATTTCGTTCGAGCTCATCTCGCTCTACTGCTGTAAACCATGATCCGTAGGAGGCAGAATCGAGCACAGTCTTTCACAGAGAGGAAAGAAGAGGACACGGGGCGAGGCACTGGAAAGTTGAACCGATGGTACGAAATCCATGGGGAGCTGCGTGCTTCAAGCCACAACGCAATGGCGATCGGAAAATCCTCGAACGATCAGAAACAGGAAGGAAAAAGAAGAAGAAGAAGAAAAACACCAAGGACCGTTGTCTCAGAATCATCAGCATTTCCTTTCCCATTAACGCAAGAGAGCTGAATAGGTCATGCGTCGCCTTCTATGGTGTTACTTCGGTGCTCCTTCGTAGAATTCGCCATAGCCATGGCGTGAGCGAGGTCTCTCGCGTGCAGCCATGTCTCGCACCCGGCTTCAGAAAGATGTAGAGGCTGACCGTACATCTCGTCAGCCAGGAAGAGAGGTCTGCGGCGACGCCTGCAATGTCCGTAGTGCATGTAAAAGACGCCTTTCCACACAAGTCAAACGGACTTTTGTCACTGGCGGGTGTCTGAATACACTGGAGAGGAACAAGTCATGGATGGATCGCACAAAGGAGACACGAAACAACAATTAAACAGAGCTGTTACGCCGCTTCCAGCCTGCATGTCTGGAGCTCTTGGAGGGCATTAACGCAACGACCTTAGCATTTTCGTCGGAGACAACTCTTTGCTTGTGTGAAGCTGTCGTACTACGCTTTGGCACATAGCTTGGGCGCCGCCATTCGACATAACCTCCGTCTTCTGTTCCCAAGGCTCCCGATATTGCTACGACACATGTTGTGCAGTGATTATGGGAGTCCTCCTTGGAGGTAGTCGAGTCTCCTTCTGTTGGCTAACGATAAGGCGCGATCGTGAGTAATCAGGCACATGGCTAGATGGAAGTTGGTATCTTCTGACCTGGCATGTCCTCTGCGATCCGAACAGAACCAGCAATCCTGCCTACTCCGATACTATATGCGATTAGTCTGGTCGAGACAGTACCCTTTCTCTCTTACACTCAGAGTTCCTGCGCTCAACGTAGAATAATAGCAACCTCTACGACGCTAGTGTGTCGTATCCGCGTCTCAGGCAAGGCTTCGTTGATGTTCTTCGAGCCTTCGATTTTTGCCTGATCATCCACGCCATCCATACCGGTCTGCTCATAAGTACCGATGGGTACAATGTCATCAATGGCAGCCACACTGCCCGTTCTAATCCTGACCTTACAGTCTTCCTGTCCCTGGAAGAACAATCCCAAGTTCAAGGCCTTCTCAATAGCCTTGCCCGTAGCTTTCAGGACCACTTCTTCCGGATCTTTCTCATCGACAGCAGCCATTGCCGCTATGTCCGTCACACCATTGCCGTGGGCTTTCCTCCGCTTTGTTGCAGTGTGTGATTGAGTGGAGCGCTTCTCGATCTGCTTGAGCAAAGATCGGACGCGCTTCACTGCCGAGATGAAAGGAGTTTTGGAGGATATGTAGACAACCTTCTGGTTCTGAGCACTGCTGTATGGGCTGGAAAGGACGGGGTGGAGGAGCGGTCGCTTCTCGATTCTGGCATCTGGAAGCTGTTAACTGTCGTTCCAGCGCCTCATACCAGTCCATGAGGTGCACCCACAATCCGGAAGCCGAGTAAGCTTTTTGGACTTCCCCTTGGGGTTTTGACCGACCTCGCTGGCGGCAGGCAACGTCTCCATGTGCGCTGTAGATTCCATATGCGCAAGGAAGTTACATCCTAACGAAAGCGAGTCTAGCGGAAGCTCTGAAATGCTCAAATCACCAATGTGCTAAGGTATATCAGGATGGATCGGAGTTCCGAGGTTGTGCTTCATGAGGCTGAGCTCAAGTGCACGGCTTCCAGGCCCGAGCCGCCCGACTTCATTCCTCAAACGACACCTCAAGTGTCTCTTCAACTGTGACAGATGGAGCAATGATGCTGGCGCACCTCCATCTGCCTGGCATAGTATCATACACACATGCAGCAAATCTTCAACAACGACTGGTCACTGCGCTGCTGTCTCATAAGGCTACTGCTGCAGCTGCAGCTAAGGCACCAGATTCCACAGTCATAACGGCACAATTCCACCCAGTCTACACATGCGGCCGAAGAGAAGTTGGGACAGTCAGTGCAGAGCAGCAGGAATACTTGAAAGCAGAGGGACGTGCCTCGTTCCATGAGGCTCTTCGTGGAGGCCAGACTACTTTTCATGGGCCAGGACAGCTAGTTGCTTATCCGATTACCGACCTGAAGCGACACAATGTCTCTCCTCGGAACTATGTTTGCCTTCTCGAGAAGTCCCTTGTAGCCACCTGTGCGAAATACGGCATCAAGAGTATGACTACAGAGCATCCTGGTGTGTGGACTACACCTGAGAAGAAGATTGCGGCACTAGGTGTGCACTTGAGAAGGAACATCACGAGTCATGGGGTGGGCCTCAACGTGAACACTGACCTCTGGTGGTTTCAGAGGATTGTAGCGTGTGGGTTGGAGGGAAAGAGCACCACGAGTTTCGAAGCCGAGGGTGTAATGGGAAAGAGCGTGGACGATGTAGGGAAGGTGTTCGTTCAGGAGTTCGCGAAAAGGTTGGGCGTGGAAGAAGTGTATAGTACCTCTGAAGAGGACTACAGCCCATGAACAAAACGGAGGAAAGCTTCTGAAGGGACACGAAAGCCTGTTCAATCCTAGACTCCTTTCTCGTCGTTAGATACGCCTGACACGGAACCCCACGGTTGTGCGAACTACCGCTGAAAGTCACGAACGGGAACACTCCACCTCGACGGCCTATATACTTCATCAATCGGTAAACCGCCCATCTATCGAAGAAAATGCCTAGTCAAGCGGATCTAGTCATAATAGCGTTACTCAACCTCAAGCTCAACTGGCTAAACGCCAAGTCCCTCTCATCATTGGAGATGCCTCAACACCTAAGGTACTGTGTTAGCCTGGGGCCCTCATTCTCCACACAGGAAATCATTCGATCTGTGCCTCTCGAGGACATCATTGTCATCGCTTCCGCAGCCATCCCTTGGTGTACCAACCGTCGAGCGGTCATGTGACATCTGTCCCATGGTAGCGCTCTAGACGGACAACAAACCCCACAATGCAGAGGGTCGGGCCGTGCTCTATGCTAGAGCTGGCCGAAGTGTACTTTACCAGCGATGAGTGTTATTGGCGCTTACTCCGTATACACTTCTCCATGACGTTGCCGCCGTATCGAAGCTATTCTAGAATGGCTACAAGACCCGCTCTCATCCTCTCCTTCTGCGACCCCAACGTTGGCACAACCGACACTGAAGCCTAGCACCTTGTCGATTTGTCCCTGTCTTGACATATAAATCTTGCTCGGATCTCATCTAGTCACGTCTTTGTCTTCCTCACGAATTCATAAGCCGCGCACCTTCGCCCTTCTTCATCATCGTAATGGTTCTCTCAGAAACACAACGACACTACGTAGCTCCTCTTTATCCCCAAGAGTATATTACACTTGGTATTCTCTTCGGTCTCTTCACCAGTAAGTGGTCTAGCATCGTGCCGTCTTTTGCCCCTCTTCAGCATTGTCGTCGTCTCGAGCTCTTACAGGCTTGCTTGCACAGTCCTTTTGTTGCTGTTAGAAGACGAAACTGACCCTGATCTACAATAGTCGTTATCATACTTGGGTTCATCAGTGTCAGATTTGCTCAGCCTTGGATCCTGGGGCCAGAAGACCCGAAAGCGTGGATCGAGCAATACAACAGAACCCACAAAAAGAATTTCTCTGAGGCTTGCCGCACGAAGTCCTAAAGGCTGAAGGAATGGCCGTCAAAACCATTCTGTTCAGCGCGAAAGTCCGCGCCTTCGTGCGCAGAATGAGCTCAGGCGAGAGCAAACACAAGGGCAAGAATGGCAAGGCTATCGAGCAAGTGCCGGGCACTGTGCCAAAGAGCGACCAAAGTGGGAGTATCAGTTCGCACCAATGCCACGTGACGATTGAGAAACTGGCGAGGAGGAGCTCGATTGAAACACTAAAGAGGGTGACCGGACGTAGCATTGACGAACTTGACTTCTGCACCGATGCCGGACCTTCGTCCCAGTTCGCGAAGGAGAGACAACCTGAAGCGCACGCTGGATCTTCTGGCATCAACTCCCGCGTGGCCCACGACACCACGAATGCCCCTGATTGTGACAACGGTACTGGAAGAGGCCGTTTACCGCTCGGCATCAGCACCGCGGCAACACGAGAGCGGAACAGCTCCGATGTCAGCCCCTCAGATCTTGCCCCGGCCATCAATAGCATGTTCTATGCAACGTTGCCTCAAGTAGCGAGCAGCACGACCGACGGCGGCGCCCTATGCCTGGATCTCGAGCAAGGTTTCATTGACCGCGACACGAAGCTCTCTCTCACGCGCACTCTTTCGAGCTCAGCCGAGATGCAGCGGTTCATGGAGAGCGCGGGTAGGGCTGGCGCTGGCAGCTACAAAGATGAGAGACGCGATACCAAACTCTCGCGCGGCTCGGCCAGTATGAAACGCTTACCTAGCCTACCTGAGGCGCCCATGGAAGATCACGCTTCTGTGCTTGCACCGCTGGAGACCCCCCGCAAGAGCATTTGCAGAACGAATCTGACGCCCTGCCCTCTCCGGCTGCATCCTGGTTTCTCATCGATCCCCTTCATGCCGCAGCGCCGTTCATGACGGAGAACAGCCCGCCAAGCGGCGACGAGCCTGTCGTGCGCCATAAGTTATCCCTGGTCCTCGCAGCTGAATATAGGGCCGAACTACCCACATCTCCCTTCGACAGTCCCCCCTCCGCCAATCATGAGGAACATCAGCACGGTCGAAGTGTTGGCAACGTCCATGTCGAGTCCCGCAAGGTCTCGAGGGTCGTCAGTACTTCGCCGTCGCCTGCTCAGCAGGATTCAGATTCGGAGTTCTATGATGCGCAAGATCAGTGGACACGGGACAATGACTTGAATGGAGATGCGCTCGAAGAAGAAGAGGCCGGGACTGAGTATATTCGCGAGCCGGAAGCCTTCAGACACAACATGGTGTAACAGGAGATCTCTGGCCAGAGTCGAGGACTATGCGGTTTGAGGGAACTTCTGTAGAGATCTGACACATCATCATCATTTGACACGCTATATGTCACCTCGTCGGTGTATCTAATGCGACATAGATCTGCTACAAAATCTCGTTCTCTCAGGCCACTATCGCACAACATCTCCTGTCTTCTCCAGGTGCAATCTAGGATGCCTCCAAGTCACACAACACACTTCTGGCACCGACGCTGAGTGTCATTAGATGATCCAAAACACGGCCATGTAACTTGTACATTTGGCCATCGCAGCAACACGATAGTAGGTGTGCTCGAAGCGTTTGTTATGACAAGCAACCTACCCAGTGTGCGGCACTAATCCCTTCGGATATCTTAATTACCTGCGTGCATTATAGGCTGTCAATGGATGGAAACTGGCGCTTTCCCCAAGCGCCATATGCACATCCTCTTCAAGCCAGATAATAAGGACAACAACAGGATTTCCTACGAATGCAGGCAGTCATGCCACCTGCCAGCCAAGCTTGCAGACACCACCCAGAATCCTAATCGTGAGGCAGAACAGATGTCCATCTGAGAAACCCCCCAATCCGCGCATCAACCTACACCGTCCAACATGCATCGCCAAACACCGTTCGATGCACATCGTCAAACACCATCACAGCGCTCTTCAAGTCTCCTCCACGTCTGTCCAAGCCACCATGTTGTTTTGTCTAGTCAATCTTCTGTCCCTCGTAAACCTATCTATGTCAACTCTAAGTCATGAGAAACGGGGCATAAAGGAGTCCGTGCTTACTTGCGAGGATTGAATTTAGCAAGGAGGTCGGCATATTCGTCAGACCCGCTAGGAGACTTTCCTGCTCTAGCCACGGACGGTGCACCCAGTGACAATGCAGCCGCCAATACAGCAGCTTTTGTCGCGTTGACGGGTGTGGCCGGATCCTTTGACGTGACAGGGACCGTCGCGGTAGTGGTTGCTACGGGTTTAACAGTCTTGGTCTTCAGGTCGGGGAGTGCGGCTTTTTCGGCTTTTTGGGGATTCCTGGTCTTGGATGGCGCGCTCTTCGTAGGCTTTGGTCTCTTCTTCGGCTCGGGTGCTGCGAGCGTCGACGCTGGGTCGGTAGCATCTTCCATATCCTCGTCTCCATCTCCATACTGATTCGCAGCGGGTGTATGAGCGGATTCTTTGGTCTCCACTACGGTAGTAGTGTTGTCAGAGTTTTTAAGGGAGATGCTCCTCGTTCTGTGAGCCGAAGATGTTCTTATAGGCTTGTTTCCGTGAAATCTTTTCATGGGCTTTGGCTTCAGGAAGTTTACGACGTTCTGCAGCGAGGGTCCAAGCCGAGGTCTCTTGAGCTCTGGACTGTACTGAATATCTTCGTCATCGCCATCGGCGTTCTGGACGGCGGTGGTGTTGAGTGACTTCCTCGCAGCCTCCCGCGCTTCAGAACCATTGACTTTGGCAGTCTTGAGAGCTCCCGCTCGCTTCTCACGAGCATAGGCATCTAGGGTGCCTGGTCTGTTCTTGGAAACCCACTCGCTCCTCCACAGATCCGTCTCTGCTCTAGTGAGTTTTCCTATGGGAGCAGTAGTGGCTGCTACTTTATGCCTAAGCGTACGGAGAGGAACGTCGTCTTCATCTTCATCGCCGGAATCTCCTTCCGCAACGAAGCCTCCGACGAGCTTTGAGTTAGGCACCGCCGCAGGCTTAGTGGAACCTAGGAGCTTGCCTGGGATTGCGCTACTGCCACTGTTGTCACTCTCAGGGCTGAAGTCCCTCACAGTCTCGGCTCGCAATGTCCTGGGTGATTCAGCATCGTCTAAGCCAGCCTTATCTGCGGAACCAGTCGTTGCTCGCGACGCGTCCATGCTTGCTTTTTGTGCATCATAAATGGTCGCGTTGACAGTTGAGATGGTTTGAGTCGGAGCAGAAACACGTTGCGGGTAGAGCTGCGGGCGAAAAGACTCATGTGCCAGTAGAGAGACTGTACAAGGTTAGTTACCTAATCAGAAGAGCAATCATAGTTTCATAGAGATGCTACTTACTTGGTGGAGTGCCTTCGACATCTTCCTCTCGGCCCCGCTTGCGTCCCGCAAGTAGCTCAGACGGAACTCTGGAACGTACCATGAGAGAAGCTTGGCTGATTTCCTGGAGTTTCGAGGCAAGAGATTGGTATTGGGTCACTGCGTCCGCTTTCGATGACTTCAAGTCATCGGCAATAGCGTTCAAACGCGTTCTGTAATGGTCGTCACCATCTCACTACCACAAGCAAAGAGAGCACAACAGAAGATAAACGATGGCTTTAGTGAAAGACTAGTATTGAGAAACTCACATATTCTGGTCCTTTAGAGCCGACAATTCTTCTTCAATTCCGACTTGACAGTCCCGGCCCTTCTGGAGATCTGCTTTCATATTAGCATAGAACTTCTGGGCTATGCGATCTTGGTTGTCAGCGAGCTTTTGGGTTATGTCGCGGAGTGCGTGGCTGTCCTGACGTGACTCGTCGCGCATAGCGTCGACGCCATTGCAGAGCGCGCCAAAGAGCGGAGTCAAGGACGCCATGAGGAATTGTTTCGGGGGCGACGAAGACTGAGGCATAGTCTCCACCGTTGATTTAGAATATCTCTTGTCGCGGCTGCCAGTGTTGGGGGGGGGGAGAAATGTCTGTTGTGGGAGAGAAAGCGATGAGATGTTGGTGTTTGGGGATTTTGGTTATGGACGAGAATAAGATGGGTGGCCGGTGAAGCAACTTGTGCCGTCTACAAGGATCATGCAACTGCCCGTGGGCCTAACGACGAACGAAACCTTGTAGAAGAAATAGGGCATTTCCGCAATTTCGGAAACACTAAGATAACGGTGCTGATAGGATAAGAGCGGTTCGTTCGTTCGTTCGAAGAGGTTCATGTGGATACCGGTGGTGACTCCTTTCAACTTCTTACTCTAATCTGCATAACCAATTGAACGAGCTCAGATGTAATCAATTCTAATAATCAACTCTTGCTCTTTACGATATGATATCGAATTTGTCAAGGGATTGGGGAGTCACGAGATAAATGCCTGTTCGATCTTAATGCCAGAACGACCGTTGATACTGGCTCGTAAAATGTTGATCAGAGACGTCATATACATACAAGAACCAGAGATGACCCTAATACTCCCTAGCTTTTGTACAAGCCCGACGCTTCCATGAATGACTGTCCTGACACCATCATCTCTTCTATGCCCGCTCCTCCGTCTTGATCTGTGGTCTCCTGAACCTCTCGGCAGGGATGATCATAGGCAGCCGACTTGCCCTTGCGAAGGCTTCTGCAGCTATCGGCGAGCTATCCGTTCGTATCGTGGTACCAATGGACATAAAGAAGCTGTCCAGACGTATCAGCAAAAGCCGTTCGCACGTAGGATCTCTCCGCAGACCTACCCAAACGTAGTGGCCGATCCTATCATATATTGTCCCAACGTCCTCAGCATGCCATTAGGCCCCGGTCCGAACCTGATGATGTTTGTCGCTCCTGCTCGTAATCAGCACAACTCTATGCTGTGGATGCGTTGTGTCTTCGGAAGAGTGCAAGCGCAGATGTACCGAATATGAAACCGATGATCAGACCGACAGCTGCGACGAGGAGTAAGTGCTATGAAGTCTACAAAGAGCCCAAGTATGACAGCTTACATCCTCCCATCATAGCGCCCATCTTCACTGCTGCCAGTCAGCCGGAGAGTTTCGTGCTAGCTATCAACTCTGGGTCGTCCTCACACTTGTCAAAAGTTGACGGGCCAGCCATTCCTCCTCCTACCGGGACGGGCATTTTGTGAGTGAACAGCAGGGAAAGAATTCTGTTACGACTGCTGATCGGTTCCCTCTATTGTCTTCGACGTGCTTCGTTGCGACTTTGAACAAATGGCGGCAAGCAGCTTTCACTTGATAGTCGTCGTCAATGTGGCTAGCTCTGGCACTACCGAGGAAACAAAACAGCCATGGTCATCCGTCGCACGTGACCGTGCCAAGCGCCCCCCGAACGGCACCAAAACAGGAGCTTCCAAACATCGAGGGGAAGCCACTCCATCTATGTTGACATATCACTAGATGTAGCGTACGCTGCCGCTCCTTCCTCGCATCCCGACGCTTCAACATACTCCACACTCGGCGTAGGAACGTACGACGGCGGCGTCTGGTGCGGAACGGGCGCGGGACAAGGGTTAACGACGGCTGCCGCTCTTTGAAAGGAGACGCTCAGGGCTGACAGCCGACCACACCTCTCGAATCACAAGGTGGACACCTCGCTTTGGCAACGACGCCAGCCGGTACGATTCTGCTCAGTATTAGCATTGTCACGACGATCCTCTCACGACAACCAGCACCGGCACTCGAGCCTTCCTCGGCCTTCGCATTGACGCAACGGTAGCAGTAGCACACGACAGCTTGTGAAGGACTCCGTTTCACCGACACACATATCTACCAGCACAGAAGATCCAGCTACATGTGAACGATACGTCATTGGATATTGTTTGCTGTAGCTACTACGTGTGCTTTGGCAAAACGGTTGAGGGCCACGTGTATAGTGAAAGAAGGAACAGCACTCGCACTCACCCGATCACGACCGCCGGTCCTTCCCCTCCCTACAAATGACGGCAGTTGCTCAGCCTCTTGCTTTCCAGCCGAATTCTAGGACAGGATGGGGCAGCGTTAGTGGTGGACAAAACGGTCTGAATTCAATGAACGCAGAGGAGGTGTCGAGGATGTTCATGCCTGGGCCACGGAAGAGCGCTCAGCGAGCCAACTCTGCGTCGTCGGTGTCGACTCTGTCCTCAGTGAATCCCACGAACTCCACGCCCACCGCACAGACGAACGGCAGCAACATCGGACAGGCAGATTGGGGGACGAGAAAGAAACCCACGAGAGGTTTATGGCCTCCCGGAAAATCTGAGGCTGTTGCTGGACTATCAATTACTCGGCCCCAGTCTGTCTCATCAGTATCTTCGGGTCCGTCAGCCGCGTCAGCCATTTCCGCTTTGCACACGCCTATGCTACCCTCACAACCTTCGCAGCAAACAGCTCAATCTCAAGCGCAACAGAATGGCGTCTCTCGGATGCAAACACAACCGGAGAACCCCGCAATACTTCACCTGACACCAATGAATGGAACGTTTGACACCAAGACCATCACCGTACCCTTTCAACCAGACATTCTCCGTATCGGGCGGCAAACGAATCAGAAGACTCTACCAACACCGACGAATGGGTACTTCGATTCCAAGGTTTTGTCAAGGCAGCATGCGGAAGTATGGGCGGAGCGCAATGGCAAGGTGTTTATAAAAGATGTGAAGTCCTCCAACGGTACTTTCGTCAACGGCCAACGGCTGTCGTCTGAGAATCGAGAGTCGGAACCGCATGAGCTGCGTGCCGAAGATCTGCTGGAGTTGGGTATAGACATCGTCAGCGAGGACCAGAAAACTGTGGTACATCACAAAGTGGCCGCTCGGGTTGGGTATGCGGGAATTCACAACTTGAGCAACAGCGTGCTAGACCTAAACTTTGGAGATCTCGACCCGTCAACGAGTGGAGGAATGATGGCTCCGCCTCTCAACCAGCAGAGTATTGCACAGCTAAGGAGGAACGGTGGTCAGGGTCCAGTGAACGGCAACGGGCGTGCCGGCTCTGCGCAGGGCAGCATTGCGGGGAGCAACCCCAGCGTTATGACTCGACCTCAGTACAATGCTGCTTGGCTAACGCCAGTTACGATGGAACAGATTATGAAGAAGCTTAACGTGAGGACGACAGATTAGCTCTGATTCACCTCTGCTAACATTTCTTCCAGGCCGAGCTCAAACAAGCGCAGCAACAAGGTCAGACCTTAATACAGGCACGACAGTACATCGACACTGTGCTGAGTAGCGAGCCCAAGAAGGTAGAAGACAAGTCAGTGGTAGAGAAGGTGCAAAAACATTCGCCGACGAAACCGAAGAGTACTTGCAAAGCTCAATTTTTCGAACCTCCCGCTCCGCCGCCTCAACAACCACTGCCCGAAAAGCCCGATGCTGCAAAGGCTTTGCCAGATGCTGCCTTGCAGCCGATGCTACGACGAAGTGACACCGCAAAACCACACCCAGGCGCAAGTCCTTCAGCCAGGGGCGATTCGTCGCATCAAATCACTCGTTTGTTGGAAGAACTAACTACTGCTCGAAAAGAGATCGACTCTCAGAGCTCCAAAGTCAGGGATCTTGAGGAAATGCTGGAGAAGGAGAGGCTGGCGCGAGAGAGCGCCGAGGAGAAGGCACAACGGCTAGAGATCGAGTCCCGAAAAGAGCCAATAGCTACCGGGCACCGTCGCGGTTCGATTGATAGCATCGCAACACTCCGACCCGATCTCAGCGATACCGATGAGCAAAAGTCGACTCCGTCACATCTGATAGCAGTCGATGATAGCAAATCCGAACTCCAGCAAAAGATCGAGCGCATGAAAGCCGAGATGGAGGAGATGAAGCAGCTGATGGAGACCTACCGCCGTCGCGCCGAGACCGCCGAAGACGAGCGCTCCACCCTCGCCACCATGGTCGAAAAGATCCGCAAAGACAACGCCGATCGCGACGCCCGCGCTACCTCGCGGTCTCGCCGCCGCAGCATCGCTGACAAAGTCCTCACTACAGATCGCGCCGCCGAGAACGGCACTGCGGTGATGACGAAGGATGACGGCGCCAGCTTCGTCAGACGTGCGGGTATCCAAGATGGCAGACCCATCACGACTGAGCAGTTGGCGCAGCTCGAGCGCGATGTCGCGAAAGCGCTGGCGGCTAACCACAGGACGAGAGACGTGCTGGTACAGTCCGGACCGTATGCGTCGGCCATAGCGGTCGTCATACTAGGTGTGGCGATGATGAACTGGCTGAATGGGTGGCCGAAGGTCGAGAGGTGAACAGACCATGGACATGGTCATCCACGACGAACGCCGCGCCGCACCGCTCTGCTGATGTATGCTGCACCCTACTGGTGTGCTGGTGGAGCTGTGGCCGCATCTAATAAAAGCAGACGGTGCTGGCTTGGCATCGCAGTGCGTAGTCAGGGCTATGAGGCCTGGAGAGGGGCAACGAGACGTCGAAGTTGCATACGCAGCACAAAGTCAGCAAACACCAATCCAGGCATCGTCACCCGTAGTACCTATCCTCTAACACCAACCGCCTCAGCTTTCGGTACTCATTTCGCTTGAGCGTACACGTTTTGGGCATCCACGATGCCAGCGATCTACGAGGGAACGTACAGCGTATAGCCATCCAACTACCCTTCCTTCTACTCTGACGAACGAACACGTATGAAATCAGCACGGGCTAGACGTATAATACAGTCCGTCCGGATTCTGCGCCGGGCATTGCCCTCTGTGTTTG
>NAJN01000219.1:0-30400 GCA_005059845.1 Cryomyces minteri
GCGCCGCCCACGACCGCGCCGCCCGGCGCCGCGGTGCCGTAGAGGACGCCCTGGACGACCATGGCGCGGTAGATGTCGCCGAACACGCGCCAGCTGCTGTAGGCGCCCCAGAAGAGGCGGCAGAAGAAGAAGGTGGTCGTAAGGAAGATTCCGTTGATGAGTTGCAGGTTGGAGCCGGTCAGGGAGAGCTTGTCGAGGAACCAGTGGATGTTCAAGAAGGGCGAGGAGAGCTCGTACAGAATAAAGATGGGGCCGTAGAAGTTGACAAAGGGTCGCTGTGCATCACAAGCGACACTTGTATGTTAGCCACTGTAGCCATGCCAGTCCACACTGGTCTCTCTCGCGCAAAGGGTGCAAGTACGAGCGTCGAGGGAATGAGGGGAGGAAGAGACTCACAAAACCCAGACTAAACACCGTCAACGCCGCTACAGCATGCGCCCACAGCCCAGCGCCAAACACGCCAAAATGCACCGTGCTGACGACCAAGTCCCACAAGAAGTAACCCGCCGCCATGGCCTGCAGGAAGCCTCCAGCTCCTGTATATCCCCAGATCCTGCCACGCCAATTCATCTCGCCACGCTCCTCATCGCACCAGATGACCCACAGCGCGGTGCCGCACACGAGCAGCGACTGCAGCAGGCTGACGACATGCACGTCCCAGTTGATGCGCGAGCGCCGGTTCAGCGCGGCGTAGGCGCGCGGGAACAGGGCCCGCGACAGCGGCGGCGAGAGGTAGGCGTTGATGACTTGGTAGAAGAAGGCGAAGAAGAACACTTCGTGGATGTGCAGCGGCAGCGTCGTCAGGCAGAAGTAGTCGGCGAAGGGCCGGATGGCCTGCTGCAGGACGAGCGGCGCGGGGAAGGGGAAGGGGTCGAGCATGCTTGCGGGTGCGTGACTGTCGGACTCTGTGTTGGAGGTCGGTGGCCTACAACATGCTGCGGTAATGTGTAGAGGGAGCAACGGGAGGTGACGAAGGACAAAAGAGAGATAAACTGACTGTTGACTTAGGTGGCAGCTACGGACGCAACATGTCGTCAGACACTGGCCACGGTTAAGTGCAAGCGGATAAAACATAATGCGGATATGGGACATTGGCCATGGCATTTGGACCGTCCCCATCCACATGTTTCCATTTCCCATCATGCGGTTCTACTCTACTCTGCTTGAACGCGACGTAATTCATAATACACCATACCGGCAAACTTCCCTCAAGCCCGGCAACGCTCAGTAACTCCTCCCAAACATGGTCCAGTGCTTCGCCGCACGCTCACAAGTAGGTCCTAAGCACTTCGTCCCCTCGGGCAGATCGAACTGCTCAAACGGAATGCAGAGACTCTTGGCGCCCATAGCCGGCGCTCTCGCGTCTTCAGCGACGGAGTCGCCCTCGTCCGTACGCGCGCTCGACTTTTTGATCTCATCCTCGCAGGCCTCTTCCTCGCAGAAGGGGATGATGCACACGTTTTTGTCGTTCAGCGCGGGGACGAAGTCTTTCCAGTCCGACACCCGCTTGCGGTGCGCACGGTACGCTTCGTCTGCGCGGCGGAAGAGGTCGGATTGGATGGTTTCGAGGAGGGCGGCGATGTCTTTGGCGAAGTTCTCCGAGATCTCGATCGTCCCTTTCTCGCCTTGGACGTCGCGGCGAGAGGTCGTGACGACACCTTTTTCGAGGTCTTTCGGTCCAATCTCAAGACGTAGAGGGATGCCCTGCAACTCCCACTCGTTGAATTTCTGGCCCGCGGTGAGGTAGTCGCGGGTGTCATTCATGACGCGGATATTGGCGGAGGCCATTCTGTCCTCAAGGTCGCTGATTTTCTTGTAGAGGCTAGCCTTGTCCTCATCAGTCATCTTGTTGTTGATACCTACTGGAACAATGACGACTTGGTGTTCTGCGACCCGGGGAGGGAGAACGAGGCCAGTGTCATCACCGTGCGTGAGCACCATCACTCCGATTGAACGTGTCGTGAAACCCCATGAGTTTTGGTAGGCAAATATTGGGGGCTTCTTGGTGCCGTCCTCGTTCGTTGATGGATCCTCGACCTTGATGTTGAACATTCTGCTGAAGTGTTGACCAAGATGATGACTCGTCGCTGCTTGAATGCCTCGGCCAGTCAAGGGGATGAAGCCTTCAAT
Organism: Cryomyces minteri; assembly: GCA_005059845.1. Lineage (NCBI taxonomy): Eukaryota > Fungi > Ascomycota > Dothideomycetes > Cryomyces > Cryomyces minteri. The sequence continues at coordinate 2,131 of NAJN01000219.1, forward strand.
CGTCGTAGTGTAGTCTGCACCAGCGAACTTCTCCTTCGTTGTCTTCATCCCTTTCACGACAGGACAGGCGAGAAGTTCCTGATAGATATCCGCGTACCAGTCTAGGATCTGCCGTACTTCTTTGGCCGCGTCCTCCTTGGTGAGATGTGCAGTGTGACCTTCTTGCCAATTGAACTCGCGTGATCGAATGAAGGGCATAGGGTGCTTGAACTCCCACCGCACCACGCTGTTCCACTGGTTCCGCTTGTGGGGAAGATCTCGATAACTTTGGATGCTTTTCGCGTAATGGGTGTACATGGCTGTCTCAGAGGTAGGGCGAATGGCGAGACGCTTCTCCAGCTTGCTCTTGCCTCCGTGCGTCACCCACGCGACTTCGGCTTCGAAGCCCTCCAGATGATCCTTCTCTTTCGTCAGGTACTCTTCCGGGATGAGCAGCGGGTAGATGCAGTCTTTGACACCTATGCTCTTGATCTTGCCTTTGAACCACGGCTTGATGGTCTCCTCCCAGATGTGCATTGTCTTTGATTCGAGAATGTAGCAGCCCGATATATCGTAGAATGCGAGCATGTTCGATTTGACGATGACTTGCGAATACCACTCTGCCAGATCGTCCTTCTTGGCCACGGTGATGCTGATGAGAGGTCCTTCGCTTTTCTTCTTCGATGCTGGTTGGGGGGCCTTTTCTTTCTTCACCTTCGGCTCTTTCTTTGCTTGGCTTTCTTTTTTTCCCTTCTTCTCCCTCTTCTCTGGCTTTCCTCCATCTGGCTCCGCATCCTTCGGGCGCTCTGCGACGTCTGCCATGGTGTGGCTACTGTCTCGGTCGAGCTTGGTGGCTAGACTGCAAGATGCCTTGGTAAAGCTGTAGGTAGCTGAAGGATCGAGACTGCAGACCAGTCCGTATAACAGGCGAAAGAGGTGTTTCTGTGAATCTTGTTTGTGAGCCAATTGGCACGCTTGAGACGTGAAGTAGGTGAGATGCGCTGGCCACTCACGGTGGGCTGGAGAAGAGCGGCCGGCGAATCGTACAGCCGAGTCGCCGGTTAATGGGGAAAGCGCGACGCGACTTTGGAACTTCGACTCTGGTTTCAACACTCGGCTCTGCCAAATCAACCATCGACATATACGGCTTCCAAGCACCACAACGGTCCCTCGTCTTTTACACTCCCAACCGGCTTCCAGTATAGAGAGCATTGGACTTCCAGACAGCCAACATTACCGCCATGGCACCTCGAAGCTCTTGATCCAACTGCATCATCGATACGCGTGCAAGGCGCGTCTTCCGACGTCACAACGATTCTTAGAGCAGCACGCGCTGTTGTAGCCTGGTGATCTCTTCGTTGTACGAGCACTCGTGCTCACGACATCACCCTCGAGTATCCACCATGTACCTCCCTCGGACCCTCCTCGATCATCTATACTCCTATCTCCTCCGCACTGTTCACCCACTGTCGCCTCCCGTTCTGGTACTCGTGGCACTCGAGCCCGACGCTCTCTGCGCATGTCGGATACTTACCGCACTCTTGAGGAGGGACTACATCCCGCACAAGATTCAGCCGGTTGCCGGGTATGGAGACCTGGCCAGAGTAGGAGATGAGCTCGTTCAGCCGATGAGAATACAGGAAGGTGGGAGTGGTGGCGTCGTGGTGTGTCTCGGTGTCGGAGGACTCATTGATTTGAGTGCCGCGTTGGGCTTGGATAACGAAGAGGAAGGAAACACAGCACATGGGGTCGAGGTGTGGGTCGTTGACGCCAGAAGGCCGTGGAACTTGGAAAACGTGTTTGGCTCGCTTCAGAGTGCCAGGCTAGAAGATGGACGAGAACGAAGAGAAGCAGGAGTGGAGCAAGGGAAGATCTCGAGGGACTACCGACCTGGAAAGGGAGGCGTCGTTGTGTTTGACGACGGAGATATCGAGGAAGAGCTGCAGGCCGAAAAGGAGGCTTTCCTTGCACTGCAGGACATGCCTGATGTCGATGAAGAGGAGGACGACGATGATGGGGGCGACACAGAGAGCGAAGATGGGAATGCGGATGGTCTGGACTCAGGGACTAGAAAAAGAAAGTCCTGGTCTGATAGGGAGGAAGACCAAAGCGGCAGCGAGGACGAGGATGGCAGACCAACACGACGACGGCGGAGTAACTCAGTAAGTGGCCATTCTTATTTGGTCACCCACAACATACCTTCATGGGACACATCAAACCTTCAATCTTGACCCCCTGAAGCTGTTCACTCTCCTGCTCTTCATCGCGTACCACGTCTCCGCCACAAAGTGGAAGAGTCTTACTTGGCCTCGAAATCTTTGAGGCCTCTTGTGGAGATCGTGTTTCGGTCTCACGCTTTGTACCGATGGATACTAACATGAGTAGTCATCTCCAATACCAACATCACCATCGCGACCGCCTCGTCGTGGCCTCCTGACCTCTTCCCAGCACACATCAAGTGGACCAATGTTCTCACTTTCTGCATCTCCGCCAAGCAACCAACAGTCCTCTGCTCCGATCACTACCACCACGGCGAAAGCACCATCTGCGAGGACTCTTCGTCGCCGCCTCCTGAAACTCCGCCGTAAGCACGAGAATGTCTTGCGAGCTTACTACGCCCTTGGAACGTCCTACTCAGAGCCCATCTCATCCGTTCTTTACTCTCTCGCTTCGGAGCTGGGTCGAGAAGACAACGATCTACTCTGGCTCACCATCGTAGGAGTCAGCAGCACTGACTTGTACGGACGAACTATGTCACCCAGCGTCCGAGCCACAAGCACTCGCAACGAGAAAGGCGAACGTATCAACCGCATCTTACGAGACGAAGTGCGGAGATTAAATCCCACGCCTCCAGCAGACCTGATGCGCGAACGCGACATTTCCTCGAGCACAGGTGTCATACCCATATACGCTCGCTCTCCTACTGATACCTCCATCCGCATCTCCCCTGAACCACGCTTCCTACTCATCCGCCACTGGTCTCTCTACGACAGCATGCTACACTCTCCTTATCTGGCAAGCAGACTTCACATCTGGACTGATGCCGGACGACGACGCTTGCACAAGCTCCTAGCCAAGATGGGCATCAGCTTGAAAGAGGCAGGCGTGGGCTACACGCACATGGACATTGACCTCAAGCGCGGTCTTCGTGAGCGTCTCCTCAAGTTTGCACCCGTCTACGGCCTTGATGGCCTTGTGCCCGACGCCGACAGTAGTCGCAGCGGACACGAAGGGTGGGGCTTCGTTCGCTGTTGGGGCTGGAAAGCATGTCTGTCCGCTGTTGACGTCGCCATCGTCGTCGGCGCGATTCTCGAGGTCGGCACCAGTCTGCTCGACAACACGCACTCCCATTTCGCCTCCACGCACGGCCTGCCTACCCCACCAACGAGTGCAGCGTCCTCCACCGATGGTGACGGAGCCCAAGAAGCAGAAGCCGCAGCTGCAGTGGCCAGCAAAGACCCAGACTACACTACCACTCGCTTCTATGCCGCCTACGACGCCCTCGCCTCCTCTTCGCCCACAAACATCCTCGCCCACATTCCCACTGCGCAGCACCTCGCCCGCGCCATCCTCCGCACCGGTACCGCACTCATCGCCAAGCACCAAATCCGGCATCTACGCGCCTTCCGTATGGCCGTCGTCAAAGAAGCAGCGGGTGTCAGCGCCGAAGACGTGCGCCTCTTTGCGCACCCAGGAGCACTGGCCAAGCTGGCGCTGTGGGTGGCCGAAGGAGTCGCGGTGCTGGAAGGAGAGAGGGGGAAACGAAAAGCGGAGGCGTTGGTCCTGGCCAGCCTGGATGAGGGCAGGGGAGTGTACGTCGTTGTGGGATTGGGTGGAGGTGATGGTCGGGGAGTCGATTACGGGCGGGAGAAGGAGAGGAGCGAGAAGAAGGCGAAGAAGGATGCTTCCAAGGAGGCGAAGCGGATTGAGCGCGAGAAGAAGAAAGCCGAGAGAAAGCGGTTACGAGCGCAGAGACGTGAGAAGGACGATGATGCGCAAGATAGAGAGAAACCGGAGGACGTGGACGACGACGACGACGAAGAACCCGAAACTGAATCCGACCCAGACTCCGACTCATCTTCAGATTCGGATTCCGACTCTGACCCCGACTCCTCATTCACAGCCACGCGCAAGGGAGTCGCAAGGAACAACTTCGGCAACGCCTTCCAGGCCGTCGTCGCAGAGACAGGCGCGCGCGTCAAGGTCGACAGCTTCGAGCACTGCGTCGTCGAGGTGCTGAAGGAGGATCTGGCGGGGTTTTTGGAGGCGCTGAGTCTCAGGAGTGTAGTTGGTTGATGGGTGATTGACGAAGAGTATGGAGAATAGAGCGCAGGGTAGGGAAGAGGAAGGGATGGAGACCTGGAGGGCGGGCCTTCGTGATTGGAGATGCTGTACTTCTTGGCTGGCGCTCTTGGGTTCTTGCATACGGTCGCACTCGTCGTCAGAGGTCGTTGTGGCATTCTACATCGGCGTGGATATGTATCGTAGCGTAGCATTTGCTAGTCCGTCCTTCATCGCTCGTATTTCCAGACATTGCTTTGCGGCCGTGTATTGGATCTCTGTAACGATCACATTCACCGCTGCTGCACAGGGACGCCATCGATATGTAATCCATGTTTGCACTGCGAGACACTGTCAACTCGGGGGCTCCGCTTTGAGGCTCGAACGATACACTGTAAGCTCTCAGCCTGCTGTAGAGTGTCCCAAGGCTCACCAAGGTCCTTCATCATGCCGTCGCTTCTCGTCTTTCTCTAATCTGTCCTCTCAAGTGCCAGCTTGACTGCTCGCCCCAAATGTGTCCCAACAACGCCGCATATGACGACCTCGAGTCCTACACATTCTCACCGCCTCCACCACGCACTCACACCCGCTCAAGACGGTCCGCCCAGCCTCGCCTCCGCCTTCGCCCGCTCCGCCGCCCTGATCTCCGCCAGCTCCTCCTTCGTCGAGTCGAATTTGCCCGCGACCTGATTGAACGGATTCTCCGGATGGCGCTCGAACTCTTTGCGTATCTGATCGACCTTCTGATTCCTTCTCAATCCTTTCTCGTCCTTCATCTCGTCCAGCCGCCGCTCCTCGAACGCGGCGTACGCGGCCTTGAACCGCCGCTCGGGGTGTCGGTCGATCTTGTCGGCGTTATTGTCTTTGGTCAGCGAGAGCGCGTCGAGCGCGTTGTCGATGCCGGTCGCGTTGAGGGCGGGCAGGGACGAGGGAGTGTCGAGGCCGGAGAGGTCGAGGCCCTTGGATGTCTTGGGAGGGGGTTTGGCGCCTTTTGTGGGTTTGGACGGGAGGGAAGCTTCTTCTTCCTTCAGTAGGGCGTCCTTTTCGGCCTTCTTGCGAGCGGCTTCTGCGGTTTTGGCCGCCGCTGCTTCTCTGTGGTGGAAGCTTTGGTCAGCGACTGTCCGGATGTCCCGCGGCGCCTGGCAAATGTTTCTGCTCCGGAGGAGGAATCCATCACGGGCGAGGTGCAGAAGCGCCAGAACGACGTGGTATGGAAAAGGGTAAACATACGCCTTGGCATTACTCTTGCTCCCTTTGCTCCACTCCGCAGCCTCTTCTTGTGCCTTCTTCGCATCTACACCCGCTTGCTTCTGCGCCGCCACCTCTGCCTTCTTGGCATTACCCGCCACCTTCTTCGTGTTTTCGCCGGCTGCTTTTTTGCCTGCCATGGCTACGAGTGGTCCCGGGGTCTCTGGCAAGAAGTATAGTTGTGCTGGACTGCCAGATCGTGGACCCGGATGCGTGCGAAAGTCGAGATGATTAGGGTTGGTGCCGTCCGATAATGCTCGCTGCTGAACGTCGTAGTCTTTTGAGGCGTTGATGCGTATGTCAAGCTGTGGGAATGGCTGAATGTTGTTGGGTTACCGTGCGAAGGTGTGGTCATCGAGCAAGTCAAAAGAATTCCGCTGCGCCACTTGACTCGCCGCAGAATCACATGCAGATAAGTGAAGCTATTGTCGCTCAACCGACGTCAACACAACATCGAGGACACGGTTCGTGGGAGAGCGAGATTTCCTGTCTACTCTACACTTTCAAGCCTCTGCACCACTATTCCAGAGGAAGCTCCTCCGCCGTTACATATCGCTGCGCATCCGTATTCTCCCGGCTTCAGCTGATGTAGCAGAGTGACTAGTATCCTCGATCCCGAGCTTCCCAGAGCATGGCCCAGTGCTATGGCACCGCCGAGAGGGTTCACGTTGTCAATGCCGAGTCCGAGTATCTGCGGAGTCCCTGTCAGCTGGATTCAAATTCTGCATCGAAGTACAGGATTGAATAGCAAGACATACCTTCGCATTTGCCTTGATCACTGCCGCGAACGCCTCGTTGAACTCCCACACAGCCACTTGCTCTTTCGTGATACCAGCCCGCTCCAGCACAATCGGCACAACCTTCGCTGGCGCTACAGGGAAGTCCATCGGATCGACCGCCGCATCCGCAGTCGCGCAGATTCTCGCCAGCACCCTGCTGTTCTTCCCGTACTGCTGCGCCATAGCTTTGCTTCCCAACACGAGCGCGCTTGCGCCGTCGTTGAAACTCGACGAGTTCGCCGCCGTGACTGTGCCATTGCCGGACCTATCAAACGCGGGCTTGAGCGTGGGCACTTTCTCCAACTTCAACCGGTTGTATCCCTCATCTTCTTTCACAACCGTATCCCCTTTCTTGCCTTTCACGGTCACCGGTACAACCTCGTCGTTGAATTTGCCCTCCTTCCACGCCTGCTGCGCCCGCTTGTAACTCAGTATCGCAAACTCATCCTGCTCCTCCCTGCTGATCTGATGTTTCTTGGCTGTAGTCTCCGCACAGATCCCCATGTGTACTTGGTTGTACACGTCCCAAAGCCCATCCTTGATCAGTCCATCTTCGAGCTTCATCTCTCCGAAAGCGGGCTGCTGGCCGGCTCGCTGCAGGTAGTATGGAACGCGGGACATGTTCTCCATGCCACCAGCTACCTGTGCTTCTGACAGCCCGAGTTGGATGTTTGTGGCGGCAATCTGCACAGCTTTCATGCCCGAAGCGCAGACTTTGTTGATGGTGCTAGCTTCAACTGTATTCGATAGGCCGGCAAAAATTGAAGCTTGCCGTGCAGGTGCTTGACCGGCTCCGGCTTGAAGCACCTGACCCATGTACACGTCTGTTATCTTCTCCATGGGAACTCCGGACTTCTGTATGGCGGCTTTGATCGCGTGAGCGCCCAGCTGGGGCGCGGAGACCGTGGTGAAGGCGCCATTGAACTGGACATGTCGGTGAGCTACGCGAAGGTGAAGATACACAGTCGAAACCTGCGTAGCGAGGGTTGGATAGACGCTGGACTCACCACTCCTACAGGCGTCCTAGCCGCACCGAGTATATACACATCCTGGATCTCTTTCCTCGGCGCAGGCGTTGTGCTGAAATGCCGCTGAACAGCTGCTAAACGCTGCCTCGATCTCGGTATTGAGCGCGAAGCTGATGCACGGAGAGCTGATGCAGACATAGTGCTAGGCGTGTGGTAGGAAAGGAGCAGAGCTGTATAGACTCTTCTGGATGCGTGAGCAGGTGAGGTAGAGGGACAGGTAGCAAAGGCGGAACCCAGTCCGTGACGAAGCTCTCGGGAACGCGGGGAGACAGGGATCGCTTTGCCGCGGCTGCTGCGTTCGCATGTGCTTCAAGCCACGAACGGAGGGACGGCAGCGGCCTTGCATCGTGTCCATCACCACCACCGTTCGGACTGGCACGACTGGTTACAGCAAGCAGCTGGCGCAGCTGAACAACTGACCTCGCCGGGAACTTGAGCGTTCTCCACCTTCCTCGTGCCCTCGGTGTGCAGCGCGTTGAAGAACCTCGTCATGATGCATCCTCAGGACGGGTGTACTCCCATCGCCACAACACACGAGAAGGCTCCTCTGCTCCAATCTGCGGGAAACGTCGATGATCGTCGTCCAGCACGACGCCCTGACGCTTGGGTCAAATGGCCATCTTACGTGCTTTCGCGGTGCAGCTTGATCGCGGTGTTCATCATGCTCATTTACAGCCTCCGTGAAGGTTGGTGACATCTTCTGTCCGTCGAGTTCTGGGCTCCGTCTCTCCCCTACGCCCGCAGAACCTCTAGGAGTATTTGCTGAGAGACTCCAAGTTCGCAAAGTGACGGAGCATCGTAAACATCATAAGCACGATGGCAGGCCGGACGTCTGTCTTACTCCAGCGTGTGTGCACGCGTCATCCGAAATTCTATACAACCTCTCTCCTCAGTATAGAGAAGTTGACCCATGTACTGACTTTGAAGAGATGGTATGCGGAGGATGGGCTGATCGCCATGACCTCCGTCCTGATCAGGGTGACGCATTCACGGGAACGATAATGTCAGAGTCGTCACAGACTTTGCTCAGACACATCCTCGAGGCACCGTACCCAAATTCTTCCATGGTGAGAGCAGACACGTCCTGCATGGCGCATCCGCCGCGTCATTCGGACGCTGCTTCTGCTTCTGATACTGACAATCAACTCAGAACTCTTACTTCTCACCCATGCAGCTCGAACATCGGAGCCATCACGTAGATGAGAAGAATTTTGACAAGCTCAAAGCAGCATATGGTGCTTGCTTGGATGAAGACGCCATCAAGAAGGCTGGAGTCGACCCCCTAACGGAGATCCTCGACCAGATCATGCACCTTCTTCCAAAGCAGAAGTCCGCCAACGACGATGAGGACATCGCAAACACGGTCTTGTATCTTGCCAGTCTTGGAGTCTCGGTATTGGTGTCGCCGGGCACTGGCGCCGACGATAGAGATCCGGACACTGTTGTTGTCTCCGTGTCTGCTCCATGGAGGATCGGTCTGCCAGCGAAGGAACGCTACATGGACGAGGACATCGTGAAGAGGTATGAAACTACTGTGGCTCAGGTGATCTCTACACTGTGTCCGGACGAGAAGTACGACAGTGCGACCTTTCATGGCGTTGTAGAGTTCGAAAAGAAACTAGCTTCTGCTTCACCGGATGCTGAAGACCGCGAAGATGTCACGGTTTGCATTGATTTGACTATTCAATCTTGGTTCCGCTGACTTATCATGCAGAAATACTACAACCCAATGTCCCTACGAGATGCTGAGACTCTGACACCACAGATTCATCTCTCCAGACTCATTGACGGCCTGGCCCCTTCAAATGTCAAGACCATCAGATTGATAGTCGGAGCGCCGCAGTACATGGAGGATCTAGCCGGAATCCTCTCCAATACGCCAAAGGACGTCTTGCAGGTCTACTTCATGTGGAAAGCTGTCCAGAGCTTTGCCTCTGCCATCGAAGCAGATGCTGTGAAGCCTTACAAGCGCTTTTCGAACGAACTGCAAGGAAAGGTACGTCTGGTGACCAGTGTCAGTAGTCGTCCGCTTGCGCTAATGTGTCTCAGGAGCCAGACTCAACCCCGGAACGATGGAGGACATGTGTTGGGCACGTCGACAACGGTCTCGGCTGGATCCTCAGCCGATTCTTCGTTGAGAGGGCTTTCTCTGCTGAAGCAAAGGAGTTTGGGGATGAGATTGTTTCAGACATCAAAGTGGAGTTCATCGAAAAGCTCAAGGCAACAGAGTGGATGGAGGAGAAAGTGATCAAGCTAGCAATCGACAAGGTCCACAACATCGTACAGAAGATCGGATACCCCACGAAAGTAAGCATCTTCGTCTTCTGCAAAGACCGCCAACGGAATAGCATACTGACCGGTTGTTTTATAGAGCCCAAACATCATGGATCCCTCGAGTCTTCGCGAATACTACCAATCCATCGATATCACTCCATCCGCTTTCTTCAACAACACGCTCTCAATGAGCCGCTTTGACACCAAACTCCAATGGTCCGCTCTCGGCAAGCCTGTGGACAAAGATGCGTGGTTTGTTCACTCTCCGCGTGAACAAGCATACAGACGATGCTGACACAAGATTTCTTAGGAGAATGACAGTTCCGACTGTAAATGCATGTACGTAAACCCATTAGTGACCACTACTTCGCACACGTGATAGAAGTACTGATGCTTCCAAATGGAGACTACAATCCACCCGGCAACGAGATCGTCTTTCCCGCAGGTATCATGCAATTTCCAGTGTTTGATGTCAACGTACCCAAGTACGTGAGTTACGGCGCATTCGGTTCAGTCTCTGGCCACGAGCTCTCGCACGCCTTCGACTCAACTGGCCGACACTACGATCAGAATGGGAACTATACCGACTGGTGGACCAACAGAACCGTGGCTGGTTTCAACGAACGCGCCGACTGCTTCGTCTCGCAGTACTCAAACTACACCGTCGAAGGCGCAGATGGGAAGCCACTCCACGTCAACGGTAGACTGACCCTCGGCGAGAACATCGCCGACGCGGGCGGCTTATCGGCCTCGTTCCTCGCGTGGAAGAAACGCGCAGCGAAGCATCCGAATCAGGATCTACCAGGGCTTGAGTACTTCTCCCAGGAGCAGCTGTTCTTTGTGAGTTATGCAAATTGGTGGTGCGGGAAGAGCAGGAAGGAGACGGCGATAAATCGCATCTTCACTGACCCGCACGCTCCGAAGTGGGCGCGGATCTTGGGGACCATGGCCAACTCGAGAGACTTTCGGCGTAGCTTCAATTGTCCGGTAAAGGAACCGGTTTGCACATTGTGGTAGAGGCGGCCCGTCACAGCCACCAGATGCTGCTGATAGTAATGTACTCCATTCGTTCGGCCGTGCTACGTTTCTACTTTGCGGTACGACTCCGCTGTCCTTGGCTCGAGCTCAGCTGCTGTGCGGCCTGGGAAGACCCCATGGGAGTTGTGCAGAGCAGACTATGAACGATCGCGCTTCTGGTCGGCATTGAACTAGCTCAGAGTTCAGCCATAGTACACTGACATGCCTGATTTGTCCGGCCAACGTCCCACAATCGCAGTTTCTCAATGTCGCTTTTCTGAGTTCCACGTGCCTTGTTCTAATATTCGAAGTGCTCCTCAAGCTTTGAAGCGGGCGTTGACCGCTCACCTCTCGACTAGTTTCTAGAAGAATCGGTTCAACACTGTCGACACGCCGATACTGCTGACTCGTGACCGGAATTTACTTCCCTCGGAAACACTGCCCGGTCTGTAGATAAGGAGACATGTTTAGTTGACCATTTAGTTGACCGAGTACATGACATTGCAGGTCAAGCCATCCCCATTAACAACGAGAAAACGGCCGTCATCCTTGAAAACCTTCCAATCTCCAAAGGTATTGTCGGCGCTACCGACGACGGTACCGAGACCTTGCGATTGAGCGTTGCTTTCGTTGTTGGAGCTAAACTTCACGCCGGAGGCAAAATTGACACCTGTGCAAAGGTTGTCAGACACGCGTGGAGAAGGAAAACCGGCTGCCTCGTCCCAGCGTTGAGAATTGGCTCGACTCCACATTTTACATACTGTGCTGCTCCCCTCCCGTTCGAAATAATTGTCGCCAGGCATGTACACAAATGCGTCGGGCTGGTCGTCTATGTTCTTGTGACCGCCAATCGCGATAGTGTTGTAGTAGGCGACAGCACTGTCACCTTAGCGTTGCTCGCGTGCTTCGATAGATCCAATCGATTCAAACGCTATAACTCGCGACCTCCGAATGACGGGAGCATACCGTGTGACGTGGCCGACGCAATACAGAGCTTCACCAGTTTGCATGCCGTTCGAGTACACAACCACTCTTCTGGACAACTTGCATGCCTATAAAGAAGATCAATGCGATAAACGAGTGTTACGGCACCCTTCCATCCATCTGCAGAAGTACGCTTCCGCAGTCGCCCCTTTTGCAGAATCAGACTTATCACTTCTTCTCGAAATGCTCGGTTCGAATATAGTTTCCGTTCTTGTCTTGTAAAACTACGGTGTAGTGGTCCTTTGGGTCGTTTTGGCTTGCGTGATCAGCCTCCCTAGGACTAAGGCCAGACGCAATCATCCTTTCTATGAGCTCGCTGCGTTCAAGTCTACCGCGCGAAAAATTTCGCAGTCTCCGCAGGCAAAGACTTGTCGCTGCTTTCGACAGCTTTAATGAGACCAGGCGTGAGGGCCTCAATGCCGACTTCAGGCCTCGTCCAGAAGCTCGTTGCTGTCGCAGCACGAAGTTCAAGTTGTTGTCCGCCCTTTGAGATTGACGCGAGGAGTTTGCTTGTGACGATTTTGTTGGAAGCCATTGTTGGTTGAAAGGCTTTGAATTGCAGACGAAATGCTGATTGCTATTGAGTCTATAGACCTGCAAAGAGGACCTAAGGGGGCTATTAATCGATTTGATGTAGTTAACTTGGAACGCTGGAATTGGCAAAGGTGTTGATCTTGAAGGAAAGAGAGGTGAACTATGGGCTAAACCCTCATATATAAAGACGATCTGTAACGCGGCGGCGCCGCAAAGGCACCCTTATGACAGGAGGAGAACAGAAACAGAAAGCAGGTGTGCAGATGCACATGGGGCTAGATAATGATGGACATCTCTGATTTGCTTGACGAGATATACGCAGTTAATGCTTGAGTACACCTGCGGTTGCAATCTGATGCCAGATGGAGTCTCTCAAGCACGCGCGCGGTTGGAGATGGTTTCAGATACTGCATGATCACTTAGTAAGGGGCGCTAGCGCCACCGCAAGACTTGCGCCCACTCGTTCGGCGGACTGACTGCCAGCACCAACATACCGCTCTGTGTATCGCAATGCATGGTATGTGCGAGCTAGCGGCAGCACAGATTTGGACTGCAGGGAGGCAGTCTTTCTCGCGCAGACACCGTCTACTTCACCTTTGCTTCAGCGCCAATGATCCTCCTACCAGCACGCCAGAATGACGCCTACACTGAAGATAGGCCAAGCTCTCAAGGGTGTCAAAGATACATATTCAGTCGCGAAACAGCTACACGATAAGATTTGGAGCGCCACGTACGTTCACACCAACCCAAGTACCCCATGGGTTCTTGTTGACATGCCACAGGAGCACGAGTTGCACTGGCGTTGTGGTGAAGACTGCCCCCAAAAGTCGCTTGCATCGCGAGCAAGAGATCTTGCGACGCTTTCAAGGTCATCCATGCATCCGGCAGCTTGTCGATCATGTCGACGACCCGCCATATCTGGTGTTAGAACAACTTGAACGTGACGCTTCAAAGGCATCTGGCGAGGCTAAATTGGCGAGATCAGACATAAAACTCATTGCCAGAAACATACTAGAGGCTTTGAAGTCTTTGCACGAAGAGGGGATAGCACACACCGGTAGGAGTCTCCGTCCCAGTCCGCTGCTCGAAAACTCCACTAACGAACTTCAACGCAGACGTCAAGCCAGATAATGTTCTCCTCAATTTTGATAGTGATGGAGCGAGAGTTGTTGAGGCGAAACTGGCCGACTTCGGTAAGGAGTCCGATTGTTTAACATCTCTCGAAGCGGACTTATGCGAGCGATTTGCAGGTGACGCATGGGACGTCGGGCACGATGTGGACCCCAAAGGGGAAGGGCACATCATCGGAGCAGCGATCTTCCGCAGTCCGGAAGCCATGCTCCAGATGAGATGGGCCACGCCGACGGTCATCTGGTCCTTTGGGGCTACGGTAAGCGCTCTAACCTCTCCCATCGTAGACTGTGTTAGCTGACGGTTGTGTAAAGCTCATCAGTCTGATCTGGGGCAAAAATTGGCATATGTTCAAACCCACTCAAGTATCGGCTGACGACGAAGAATACCCAACTCACGTCCTCATTCAGCAGGCGAGGTTTTTCGGACCATTTCCTCTTAGTTACGAGGACGCCATAGATGCCGAGCAAAATCGGATACTCGCTGCGATTCTCTACTATATCGAGGAGCATAACTAACCCTAACCCTAAGTTCTCCATGCTTCAAGACGAGGAACTAACAAGGGAAGACAAAGACTTTATTTGCAAGGTTATGAAGATGGATCCGAGAGACAGGCCTACGGCGAAGCAACTCCTTGCAGACAAGTGGTTCAAACTGCCCTAAGAGCGACGCATCCTCTTAGAGGTTATTTCAATTAGACCTTACGGTACAGATTCTGCATTAGCATAGAAGAAGAGAGCTTGTTTTGCTTTCTCGCTTCTATAATCTGTCACTACTGCTTGGGAAGAAATTCAAACAAGAGATTTACAAAACCTAGCAATCTAAACAGCGGTACAACTAAGAGAAAGTTATTACTACCTTCAATTTAATTCATTAGCCCGCCCCAATAATCTTCGCAAGTTATAATAACCCTATCCCACGCCACACAAACGCACATGCTAGGCCAGTGTCTCAGAGTGTTCTTTGATACTCGAGCATGGATAGCATTTGTGTTGGTAAGCGCGATGAGGCCTATTTTCGCTGCTTAGTTGACCGACGAAGTTGCCGTCATGGAGAAGCTGTTTCTGCAGCTACGTACAAAATCTCCCTCGATGATCTTTACACTACAACTGAACCTCTACTAACAAAGGGTCTTCTACTTGCAGCTTACTTTTAGGAAGGGAATAAAACTGGTTGTGAAAACACCGAAACGACGCCCGGCTACATTTCACCGCAGCTCCTTCTCTCGCGCATACTGGTCATCAGTATGCCCATGCAGAGTCCTCAGATACTTATTGAAATCCCTCGCCGTCCTGATCGCCTGTTCTAACTGTTCCCAGCCCAGCGTTTCCTTCTGATAAAGAGCAAGCTGTCGGGCTGTCGAGAGGACGTTCCGGATCTGGCGACCGTTCATCTCCTGATCGCCCAGCTCATCCATGTGTCTATTCAGCTCGTCCAGATTCACGTCTTCCTCGTCATCCTCCAGCATGTCGAAGAAGTTCTTCCAGATCTTCTTGCGCGACGCCTTATCGAGATTAGGGTAGTAAAGCGCGACCTGGATGCGGGATTCGAAGGCCTCATCGAATGTTCCCACGCGATTGCTCGTGAGAATCAGGATCCCGTCGTAATACTCCAGAGTCCGCAGGAAAACCGAAACCAGGCTGTTTCTTTCCAGGTCCGAGAGCGTGCGCTCTTCCAGAAAGACATCCGCCTCGTCAAGGAGAAGAACACAGTTCCATGTCTTGCCAAGCACGAGAACCATCTGGAGCTACTTCTCGACAGCATCCGCGCTGGTCCCGATATCACCGCAGGTTACATTGTAAAGAGGCATTTCCGCGATCTCCGCGACGCTTTCAGCGGTGAGAGTCTTTCCGGTGCCTGGCCCCCCGTGAAGCAGCATGGTGAGCCCGTTGCCCTTTCCAGCGATGAGGTCGTCCATCCTCTTTTTCCCAGTAAGGCTCATGCCCTGCGATTCCCCTCTCTTCGAGGTGCGGACCATAACCAGGGCCTTCACCAAGTCTTTGGTCTTCTCCGGAAGCACAAGATGCTTGTAGGCGTCCTTGTTCCAGGTTACTTCCCCGACGTTATCTACGAGTAAAGTCACTGCCAAATTCGGATGCGTTAGTCCTTTGATTTAGCCTCATCTCTGTTCGCAGTGTTTACATACCCCATTTCTTCTCATTCAGAAAAACTCCATGGACATGAGGTGGAAGCAATGCGAGATAATTTTGATCGAGCACCGCGTTGAGGGGTATTGTCTCTGGCCATTTGTCGAAGGAGACGATGGTTCGGACGAAAACGAAAACGAAAACGCTCCTGCACGCGGATGGATTCTTCGGTACGTCTTGTAATCGATCATGCATCGGGCTTCGGTCGACTACGATCACAATCAGCTATGTTGTTTCTTCCAAGCATGGCCGCAGATTGACCTACGTAGTAATGGTCCGCTTGAGAGTCCCAGCCTGTGTAAGTGGCGAGAGTTTGGTATCTCAGATTCCAGACTTTCTGACCACGGCGTAGAAGGTAATTTTTCTCTTCGTCAGTTGCGTAGCGGAGAGGGAAGACTTCCAAGTCGCGGATACGCGTCACACTCTTTAACGGTCGGGCTATCGTTCGAATGGGTGACTTCCTATGGAGCCACTAGCCGTCAAAGCCCCAACTCCAGCAGTCGAGGGTCAGAACGGAGCGGCTAAAGGGCCAAGAACGAAGAACGTAAGCAGCGAGGGAGCCCCCCTGCCTTGATACGACAACGTCATTGGGGCAGAAAAGCATCTCTAAACGGTCGCGATGCACCAATCCTTCAAAGAAAAGTCTGTCCGCTTCGTTGTAAACCACTCCGTGGTTCACATAAAGAAAGTTGAGGAGATCTTGAATGTGGGTGCTGGTTACACCAGGAATTGAGGGGACGAGAGAGTACAGAGCACTGAGGTGGTGATAAAAGAACCTATGATCGTATTCTTCATCTGGTTCCCTCTTGGGCTTATTGGAATACGATAGTTCGGTAGACTTGCTAGAGTAAGCATTCTGGTGATAGGCGCATCTGGCGATCGAACCAATTGCTGAGCGCAGGTCCGGATCAATCATTGCGATTGACTCTTCCCAATTTAACCCGGAGTCTGAGACCAGGGTTCGCTGTTGCCTGATATTCCAGCTCGAGGAGTCACTGCAGCGCACGTCGCGGAAGACAAGGAAGGCTAAAGAGCTGTCCTCGGCAAGAAGTGTCCCAAGGTTAGCCACGGGACTGGTGCCTTTGAGATGATGGTGTTGACCACGCTCCCCTAAAGGCCCAAAAGGGAATACACGACATGGCATATCCAGGTATAACGTCAGGTCTCGCGGAAAACCCGTGTCGCAGAAAACTCTGTATAGGACACGGTGGTGTGTCCTGTAGGAAAGAGTGGGACCCCATGGAGGTTGAGGCGCTGGTGTTGGTGTGGTATAGGATGGCAAGTTGTTCGTAGCTGATGTCGTGCTTTTCGGCTGCGTCTTCTCCAGTTAGCACAGGACTACGCGGATCTGCTGATGCAAATTCTCACCACTTTAGAAACAGAGCTGCGGCGCATAGGCCTGTCTGATAAGTGGCCGTCTGGCTTCTTGCGCCTCTTACGAGTACCTTCTTGGCCGTTTTCGTACACTTCTGTCTCCAACTCGGCCTGTAGCGACCTCTTCTTGTTCACGATGTCCTTCTCGGCGCATTCCATAAGAAATATTTTCTTGTTCTGTTGTTCCAGTAGCGTCAATTGTATCTGATAGTCCTGTAAAGCGTTGTTGCCTTGGGACAGGTATCCATTGAAGTTTGTGCCAGAAGTCTGTGGTTCATCAGACTTTTGATTTTGGTCCTCAGACTCCAACAAGTGAGAGGAGAGCCGTCGTCCAAATGAGGCAAGATTCAGGTCTTCCTCAGCCCGTTGTCCAAGGGCGTGATCCTGGGAGATTGTGGAAGTTGCGTATATGACAAATTCAGAAACAGCTTGAAACGGGCCATGCGCCATGAATTGCAATACAAGCAGAGCATATTTGTAAAATTTATGAAGCTGCAAGAGAACAACAAGCACTGTACATTCCAAAAGCACGGCTGTCCGAACGTTTTGTGAGGTAGGCACTTCGGCTTCAGGTGGTTTCGAGGGTTGTGGCCATGTCTGCATCGTGGTGGTGGCTATGTATCCGCCCTGCTTGCCCAAGTCTTATGCGCATGCAGGATGTCGATAGTTACGGCTAATGACACCGCACTTCATGACTCAACATAGCTTCAGCACACTTTCAGTATGCTGCTCCGCAGGCATCTATTGGCGGAGGCTGATCAAAGCTACAACCCTGTAGAAAGCATTAGCCATCTGTGGACAATCCATCAACGCGCTGTGCGACACGAGGATGATGCGTTTACGTTGGATTTGATGGATCGATTAGCGGCGAATGGTGGAAATGTGTCTTGATTCTGAACTGTGGACAAGGAAAGCGCGAATCACCTGAACTGTTTGCGGAAATCACTCCTAGGAATTGTCACCTCGGTTGCGAGAGTAGTTGCCATAAGTCAAGTGTTTCTTTGACAACAATCTTTTCACAACAAGAAACCATCCTCTATCGCCGAGCTAGTCTCATCCTGCTCCTCGTCATCGACGTCTGCCAAGAATACATCCGCATTCGCAGCGTCTTCGACACCCACATCCACAATCCTTTCATCGTCTTCGCCCAAGGCCAGCTGACGAATATTTGCTCTTTTCGGTGGTCCAACCGCCGGCGTCTTCTTTGTAAAGTGCGGTGCATCCTTATTGAAGCTGTACTTGACTTTGACAAGATTATATGAAACAGCAAAGATTTCCTCATCAACGACATGCATCTCTGTATGCTGCTCTGTCTTCATAGTACGAGAAGGTTCGAAACTGGGGTCTGTCAACTCCGAGGGCAGCAATCCAGATCCCGCAATTTGAGACACTGGGAACGCCACATTGAATTCTTGGGTTCGACTGTGCCCTTTGGTCCGTGTCCAGAGAGTGCCACTGGTAGTGAGGAAGCCTGTCACTAGGTACGCATGCCGTTTCTTGGTGGTCGTGAGTAACTTCTGAACATCAGCGGCATAGAGATCGTTCTCCATGAGTAAGTCGAAGACATCATCGGGGCCGTCAAGTGTGTACTGTTTGACCTCCTGACTCTCCAACTGCACTCTCTCTTCATTGCTTCGTGCGAAATTGACCCCGAAGAGCGAGCCGAGCGCAAGGCCCAAGCCTTGGTCGTTGGCAACTGATAAGACTTCCTTCCTGTTTGTGGATATTGAGGGCTTCGGTAGGATATCAGGGACGATGTCTTCGGGGTTGTGAGGTGGTGAAGTGGACTTGAAGGGTGCGTACTTCTGGAGAGGAAGGAGCTTGTCGACGACCACTCGTCCCATCATCTTCGGTATTTCTGACGCTGGACATGGCTCATCCAAGACAAAAAATCGACGGCGTGACATAATAGAACGGGAGGGTTTTGTAGCGCAGAGGATGGTGAGGGTCGCGAATGTTGTTCGGCGGATACGTTCGAGGCCCAGCTGGAGAGATTTCCATCTCGAACGTGTCGAACGTGCCTCGAAGGCTTGGACCTTTCTTTTTCCGGAGCTGAAACCTCAAGCTGGCTTAGCGCTGGGAGCTGAATCTTTACCACTCAGCCTCAAACCTGCTGGGAGAAGCCGTTTCTTTCGTTCAGGGTTTTCTCTTACAAGCTCGATATCATCGACCCGGTGTCCTGTTCTGTGTATTCACTGTATTCATTGTTATAGTGGCACGTGGGCCGTATACGCATCCGTCGATCCCAACTTCGCCGCCGGCTCGGACCCCGGCCCCGCTGCGAGAATGTCCTCAGAAACGCTAGAGATAAAAATCTTGGCAGTACGTGCAGAACCAGAGCATTCTCGACTCCAGGACAGCTCTAGCTGGCTTGTCACGATTGACTCTGGCGAAAGCGGAGACCTTGTCCCTGTCGTCCTTCACGACCCTTTAGATGAAGAGCAACGGAACGAATGTCGCTGGTACATCGAGGAGTTTGTGTGCAAGTCGCCTTACTCAGTAACGCGGGCCCGGAAGGCCGCCAACGCGCTTCAGCAATGTGCGTCTTCGCTACTGGACCAGCTGAGGCTTGTCGAGCGACTGAAAGATGCGTCTCCGGGCCATAGTTGCCACAAGATCGCAATTTCCATCAGCGAAGATGGAGGCGCCGGGAACTCGATCCACCAACTGTACTGGGAGCTACTCGAGGACCCTTCCCCATGGAACATTGACGTCGACGTCACTGTCAAACGGATAGTTATATCTAACAGTGGTTTTGACAGAGATTCTGTTCAGGATTTGGAGTCACAAGACGGGCGCACCACAGCTTTTCCCAGCGTAAACGGTTTGCTGGTCGTGGCACGAGATCTGTCGAAGGATTCCAAGAGGTACGATGATGTTAGTCCAAATCTCGCTCTCGGGGTGCTAGCACGAATACAAGGGGACCTCCAGAAGACCGGAAACCAAGCCTTTCTCAATCTTGAAGTTGTCCGTCCTGGATGTCTCGATGCTCTTCGAAAGCACCTCAAGCACGTCTCAGATACCCACGGAAAGGGATTCTATCATTTTGTCCATTTTGATCTCCATGGCGTTGTCCAGTCGGCAGAAGGTGCCGCTTATCTCCTATTCAACGATCCTGACCCGGACATTGACACGACTCGAAGAGAGAGTGCTCAAGTGGTGGCGCAACTTCTGGCCGCACATGGCATTCCGGCCGCTGTACTCAACGCTTGCGAATCGGCAAGAGCGAACTCTGGCGACGCTGCCAATATCGCAAAGGTCTTCACATCTAGCGGACTTCGGAATGTCCTTGCGATGTCCTTCAGGATTTCTAGCTCTGCTGCCGAGCTGTTTCTCCGAGCATTCTATCATTCTCTAATGCTCGATGGTAACACGTACTCACAAGCAGCCAGCCGAGCGCGGGAGATTCTACGCCGCCACCCTATGCGACTTGCGCGGTTAGGCTTGCAAAGATCTCTTGTCGATAATTTTGTTCCTGTGGTCTACAGCAACGGATCTGACTTGAGATTCTGTCATGCAACACCACAGAGCATCAAGAGTTCTTTTGATGCAACCAGATTTGCACTAAGTACCGCTCAACTCTCTGCCAAGCATGAAGCTCGGCTCACAGGTCGTGAATTTGACCTGCTGAGGCTGGAAAAGCAATTATTAGCACAGGGTAAAGTCCATCTCACCGGACGGGCAGGAGTCGGTAAGACTGCGCTACTAAAACACGCGAGTGTAATCTGGCGACAGACTTCCTTTGTTGACCTCGTCCTCTACACCGACTTCAGCAAGATTTATAATCTCGATGAGGCCATTCGCTCGTTCACTTCCCAGATTCCCATGGCTATGGTGCAACGGATGGCTCTTCGAGCAGAGCTCCGAGACACCATCAACTCTCCAGAGTTTAACCCTGATGTTTTCAATGCATTCGTCCTCGATGCATGCGCCAAACCACGTCTGATGATCATTCTCGACGGTCTCCAAGCGTTCTATCCCAAATATCTTTACGCTATGCCAAATCGGCCATCGGAGGAATCTGTTCCAAAGATGTCTCGTTTTATGGAAGCGCTTATGAATCTTGGTACCGCAGCTACCCCAGGCCATGAAATCTACCATATCGCTGTTAGTCGCTTGGACACGGCTACCCTTCCGTTCACAGAAAAAATGCAGCAGGAACTTGTCCCACACCGCTTTAGCCTCCCAAGTCTGCGGTTGTCAGACTCTGTCCAGATGGCTCAGCTGGCACTCCGTGATGCTGGCTTGAACATCGATGAATGGGAGGCTCGAGAACTGAACGAGTTGGAGTTACTCATGGGCCTCCTTGATGGAAATCCGTCAGCCATCCTACAGATTGTGCCACAAATTTCACACACAGGCGTACCAATTGGCGGATTTCGTGCACTTGTTCAGGATGGAATTGTACAGAAAACCTTCGCCGGTCCAGGTAAAGACATGGTTGAGGAGATAGAAAAATTGTTTCGTGCGCTCGCTGACGAGTCACGTGCACTCTTGCTACTATTGAGCTCGTTCTGGATCGAAGGCATGGGTGTCGACGCTTTACTAGACTGGGCTCTATCCCACGATATATGCAAGCAGCGGAAAAGTGGCTTGGCCCTGAGCTATATCCTAGCTCAAGGCCTTATTGATATTTGGCCTGGTGTGCAGGAGCAGAATGAGGAAACAAGCGACATCATCATAACATGGATTCATCCCCTCATCACCATCTATGGGCGAAAAATTGCTCATGAAACCTTGAATGCGAAACAAGAACTAGGATCTCTACGGAGAATACCTGGTGCTTCGACCGCCCAGAACTCCTTGTCCTACATCTTTTCATCCTTGAAATCTCCAGGACCAAGCCAAACAGCTGCTGCAGCTCTGGTGCTTTCAATTATTGGCGTACCGTTCAGCCAGAGCTTTTTACGCCCGGAGATACTTGCGGCGCAAGGCGAATTTGTAACGAAATTCCTACAAGATGTTGCCAAGTACGACCTCTTTCGGGTGGCAACCGCCATGATGGGAGGTATAGGATATCAAGAACTCAATTCCTTTTGGTCTTCACAATCGGGGAACTTGAGGACATGCCTGTCTATCTGTATCAGAAAACCTCATCTCCCCGTGGACAAGTGGCCTCTGGATTACTTCGAGTATCATATCGCAAATATTCGCATCGTCGGATCTCCTGTGCAAGTAGCTGAGTTCGCTGACTTATTCGAGCAATTTTTCGACATCTTCATTAATTCAAATGGAAGTCTAGCTATGCCACCTGGATTCCAAGTGTTTGCGCTCATTACAGTCACCTGCCTTACTGCGATCTACCATTGTGAAGTCCCAGTACCCACCAAGCGCGAAAAGTTCCTCCAAATGGCTCTCCAGATCGTCGCAGAATCCGAAGAACGATTTGGGCCTTTCGAAGATCCAAGAGTGCTGTACTTGAAGGGTCTCGTTTTGCGCTATCAGGTTCTATATCTGTTACACTGTGGAAAACACGAGCAGGCTGTGAATATCTGGAAGCAGATGCTCGAAATCGACAAATCCATCTTCGAAGGTAATTCAGACGCGCTAGGTGCTCAATGGTCCTCCGAAAATCTAGAGGAATTCACTAGTAAGATGTCAGCAAGTGGGGCGGACCCCGAGGATATCCTAAAAAGACTGACCGCCTTCTCCTCCAACACGATGATACAGGCATTCTACAAATCTCGGAAGACCTCCTTGCGATTTATTCGTGCGGCTGCTGGTGTCATGGAGAAAGGAGGCGATCTTAGCCAGTCGAGGCAATACCGGTCTGTTCTGGCACAAGTAGGAGATGGTATGGAGCAAATTCACACAGGTGCCGATACTATGGGTTTCAAAGGCATCAATCAAGATTCACGCTGGTGGCCCGAAGACTTTGACATGAATCGATTCGCAGGCAAATTCGATGATCCAGAGGCGATATTGGCTGGTCTAGAGGATGCAGTATCTTCGGGCGACAATGCGCAAGCTACTATGCACCTTGCTTCGCTTTTCATGGAAGCCCTCGCAAAGCTAGACATGGATGAAATTGAAGAATACATCAATGCCCTCATGAAGTACTCGACGAAAAACTCAGCTCCAGAGGCGGATTCGATCAACTGGGAAAGCCAAAAAGCCATGTTCGCGTTACTCAAAACAACAATGGGTGGTCTTACAAGCGATTCGACCGACAGCCAAGATGTTGTCGCAGATGCTGTAACGAAACTAATCAGGCTGTTGGAGGAGCAAGGTGCTTCGCGCGAGGCCATCGAACCACTTGAGATCAGCCTCGACACATGGCAGAAAGGGGGCAATCCATTGGAAAACACCGATGAAGGCGAACGGATACAAGCGGCGGAACACATCCGTACCAAGATACAGAATACTGCCAAACTCATCATAGCCAAGGCGAAAAGGGACAAGAATTTCTTGAAAATGCTCCCGAGTATCCACCTCAAGTACCAACAGCACATGCAGCAACTACAGGAGGCAGAGCTGCAGGAAGACTGGGACCTCGCACTTGAGCGATTGGAAGCGCTTGAGGATTTCTGCCGCCAGCCTGAGAATGACATTCTCGTCAATCATTCAGGATGTGACTGGTACCAAAATACTCGAGTCAATTACCTGTCCAGGCGA
Source organism: Cryomyces minteri (assembly GCA_005059845.1). Classification (NCBI taxonomy): domain Eukaryota; kingdom Fungi; phylum Ascomycota; class Dothideomycetes; genus Cryomyces; species Cryomyces minteri. The sequence goes on from NAJN01000219.1 coordinate 25,522, forward strand.
CATTCTGAACAATTCGTTGAACAGTCTTCTGACGCTCTTGCCAAGAGGGATTTTGAAGGAGCACAACGCATGATCCAGACCTTTGAGAACGATTTGAACCCCGAGCTCCAAGAGCGTGCATCTGGACCTATTGCCGAATTGAAAGCACAGATGGAGTTGATGCCTTTGGAATTCGCAGTTTGGGATATCGGCCGATTGCGGAAATCGGGGAAGGCCAATGAGGCTATCCAAGCTGCAGATGATCTTATTGAGAGGGTAGAACATGGTTCCTTTGAATTTTTGGATGCCGAACAGCTTCGACGGTATTCATATACAGCAAGATTACAGCGTACTGAACTCAACTGCCTGGCTGCACTTATCTCAGAATCGTTCGAGGAAGCTTCCCAGCTGATCGAGGAATTGCGCCAACTTTTGGCTTCGAATCCAGACCTTGCACCGCCAGACCATAAAGAGAAGACACAGGAACTCGAGGAAGGAATGTTATTCGGAATTCATTTCAAAGGTTCAACTGCCGCAGCTCGTATCTGGGACGTTGATGAGTATACGCGACATACAAAGGGGTTCAGGGCTTTATATGAGCAGCAGAAACGGACCCCAAACATGAAGCGCACCAGCGCACCGATTGTACGCCGACGCGAGTTGTTGCGGATGGAAATCTGGATTGCCATTCTCCATTCGGGACGATTTATAAAGAGAGTCCTAACGAGCCAACTAGGATTGCGGCTTGTGCTGCCCATAATATGCGTCTATCCTGCCTATAAATTCCGCTTTTTCTTACTATATCTTCTGTTCCTCTATATCTCCCTCATATTTGGGATGAAACTTTGGGACTGGAAGTCTATGGTGTTAATGGCTTTCCTATATGCTTTTTCAACAAGATTCTTTAGCATGTTTAAGTGCTCTGTTTTATTGTTTATATATTTCTTTCCTGTGGCACTGAAGATGACTGGTGTTAAGAGACAGATTGAGCAGTATATTATCCAGAAAGAGTCGGAGAAACGCATCGTTGCTATTCTCGAGGAAGCGAGTTAAGAGCTCGATGCACAGAGAGCTGTAGGGGAACGGAGTAAGGTACCTGGTTCACGTGTTAGTAGCTCGGAGAGGTAGCGAGAATGCCGGATTAGTCACTGTTCGCTAATTCAAAGCATCTTGCCTTTAACCGTTAGCGGAAGAGTGTAGCTTGTCATTCAATTTGTTAAGTCGGCTCCGCTTAAGATGTTGCTACGCCTTACGCTCCTATTGCAGACTAAGCTGCTAGGTCTAGTCATAGCTATCCCCCGGTTATAGCTACCTATTAAAATATTAACCCTTTAACTGTCGGAGCGTATATGTACACAACTACAAGTCTAATTACCACTCTAATAGGCATGATTAAAAAGAAGCTATAGCTAAAGCTTCTACTATCTTTTAAGCCTTAATTTTAGGCTATTATACCTCCTATTATAGCCTTTATTGCTTAGCTTCCTCTAAAACTTTATAGATATTATAGATATTTGCAAATTAACCATTTAGTCTAACTATAACATAAAGCCTTATCCTTTTATCCTAAGCCTTACAAATAACTGCTTTCTAACATTAAATTGTTATATCCTACTAAGTTTATTAAGCATTAAGCCTTCTAATAGCCTTACCTACTTTCTATAGTGCAATTTAGCACTTATAGCTTAGCTTTAAAGCCTTATAAAGGCTTTAAATGTTGCAATATACGTGGTAGGGGTTTTAAAGGGTTGTAAATAGCTTATAGGTATACTAATTTAGTTGCGTTATAGGGGTAGATAGTTATAGTATACTATCTTTAAGCTATAAAAACTTAAAGGTTTTTGTAGGATTCTATAGAGTAATACTAGTAGCCTTCTAAACGCCTAGGATAACTTGTTTAGTAAGTATATTAATATAAGCTTAATTATAGCACTTAACAAAGCGTTTTTTATTAACTAGCGCTACATCATTAATAGATAAAAGCTCTAAAATAGGGCTCTAATATTAACGCTCTAGAGCTAAAAAGTAAGAGAGATTAAGAAGTTATAGTATATATAAGGAATAAGGTAGAAGGTATATAAGCTATACGTTATTTTGCTTGTATATCTACATGAATTTAATGCTTATATAGCTATTATAGCTATCTATAAGTAGGATTTGTGCCTCGTGGTTTTAAGGCCTTATATTAGGTAGAAACACGTCTTAGAGCTAGTTAATTTGTTACGGGAACTTCTCGATTGTCGCAATCCAAAGATGCTCCTAAATACAAGAAGGAATAACTAAGGAAGAGAAGGGAGAAGAGTCCCTTCTCCGCATAAAAACGAAGCTTATGTGGCGCTAAGCCACTAAGTGAATGTAGGCTTAGCGTGCTTGCCTAAGCAAGTCTTCTAGTTCCTAAAGTCTTGTACAAGGGTTCTTATAGGGGAACCTCGTACGAGTCCCTAACATAATTGCAATATAGTTAGCTATCTATCCATTTTTAGAGGTTGTATATACCTAATTAGGTGTATTTTAATTAAACCAAGTTAATTAAGGGGCTTTACTCTATGCCTATAGATTTGTGAGTTAGTGTTATAGGAACTTCTTAATTGTCGTAATCCTAAGAGGCTTCTAAATACAAGAAGGAATAACTAAGGAAGAGAAGGGAGAAGAGTCCCTTCTTTGCATAAGAACAAAGCTTATGTAGCGCTAAGCTACTTAGTGAATGTTAGCTTAGCGTGCTTGCCTAAGCAAGTTGTTTAGTTCCTAAGGTCTTGTATAAGGGTTCTTATAGGGGAACCTTGTACAAGTCCCTAATAATACCCCCTTCTTCCCTTTTTAAAGTAGAGTAACACTTTACTTAAAGTAACTAAGTAAAGTAAACGTCTCGCTACAGCCTAAAGTAGAGCTACAACTCTACTTGTTTTGTTTGCTATGCGTGTACCCTACTATAAGTAGGACTTCTTCCTTACTTTTAAACCTAAACTCTTTTAATCTACTCTAACAAATTTCTCCTACCTCTTGTTAACAATAGTTATTAGTTAGACTAGCATTTACATTAATAACACTATTATCGTACGAGCCTTATCCTTTTCTGTTTTTAAAGCTAATTACAATCTAGATAGCTTTAATTTGTGTTCTATACAATTGTAAGGGTTATTATAAGATAGGTAATAAGCAATAGGTACAAGTATAGGGGGTAGCTAGTATTAAAACAAATAGCTAAGGAGTCTACGTATAGGGCATCTAAAGGTATACTCCCTAGCCTTTTAGCCGGTAGCTAGCCGGGGCTACTCCGGCCGTGCTCCGGCACTAGTCCGGCTATGCTCCGCCTACTCCGCTAGTTAGGTACGTGACATAGCCTCCCCCCTTAAAAGCTCTCTTCTATAAGAGCTTAGCTTATACCTACAACCTACAAAAACCTAATAAGGACAAAAAGGCTAAACAGGCGCGGCCGCAAAACCTTAATAGGATAAAAAGAGCAGCTATTGTTATAGTTAGCCATTGTTGTGCTATTACACAAGGTAGCTTAACTATGTATTTAATAAGACAATCTTATTGTTTGTAAGTACAATAAATAGCATTCATTGTTTAGCGGGCTATTAAGTTATTAATTAACGTTATAGTAGCCCCTTATAGTAAATACAATAATAGGGAATTGCAGGTATATTAGCGTTATTTCTCTTTGTCTTACCTTACGTCTTTTAACTTCCTCATCTACTTTAACCATGTCTAAATACATTAATTGCGGAGCTAAAGAGTCTTTCTCTAAGGAGGTAGAGCGAGAGAATCGTTGTAAGACTAAGTCATTTCTAGTCTGTTGTCGTGTCGGCTAATATTTAGAAAGGTCGTAACGCGGAGGCGGGTTTTAAGTCCCCTACGCGCTAGCATAGGACTAACCCTAAGGCGGAGTTAACTCCTAGAAGTCCTATAAGCTCTATTTAGTCGGACTTGTTACCTCCTCCTAAGCTGCTTAGCCGTAGCCGCTCCGGGGCCGCTCCGGCCCCGCCCTATACGCCCTCCGGGCCTAGGGCTACTACGCGTCCTTTAGCAATTCCTCTTTCTATGAGTTCATTTGCCTGTGTGTACTTGTACGTTGCGCTAATAGTAGTAGGCCGCTCGGTCGTCTATTACTACTAGAATCGACCCTCTTCCTTACCTAGCGGAGTTACCGGCTAGTCTCTAGGCTTAGCCCGGACTTTGTAATAGGTAGTGCCCCGGTTGCATATACGTGATAACTATTAACGATAAGGTGCCGGATTGCCCTAGTGCCCCCGGTAAGTCTTGTAAGGTTTACCGTACAAAGAAGTAGGCTTATAGCTCCTAACTCAGATATGCGAGTCCAGTGTTAGTACACTGGACTCAGGACGTTAGGGACTGGAAGTACGCGGGGCGGCGTATTTTGTAGCAGGGGGTACACTGGACTCAGAACTTCGAGGTACACTAACCCACGGCGGTGAATCCAGTGTTATAACGTTGGATTCAGGGTCTCCGTACTGAGATGTGCACACTCCGGGTAGATTCTAGCATGGGGTAACGTTGGATTCAGGTACGTTGGATTCAGAAAAAGTGGCTGGAACTGCGCCAAATTCGAGTATGTTACTCAGCACATCAAGCTGCATCATCCATATAAGACACACACATGGGCATTCCAAGTGGTTGTCGTGTTGTTTTGTCGTGTTTGTTGACTTGGAGTTATCATCGAGGGTCGCGGTCGCGCCCCCACGGAAAAGAAGTCGCCCATTAACCCGTCGCCCATAAACGCGTTGGAAGGTTTCCAGGGAGGAGGAAAAAACGATGCACAACAACGAAAGCGATAACGAAAACGCGAACGATACTATTCAGGTGGGAGGAGGTGTGCTTGGAATACAGAATGCGGGGGCCGACGCCGGATCCGGGGCTAGCAGAGCCGCAAGCGGGA